>JAVJIF010016247.1:0-83895 GCA_038442645.1 Agave tequilana | reverse complement strand
ATTACTATTCGACTCGTGCTATAACTCCTGATATTGATGCAGACTCAAAATTTGAAAATTTTGATATTTTAGCCTGTGAAAAAATACCGAAATCACATATAATGTGCTTTCCATCATAACACGTGATTTACTAACCCTTTCTGTCTCTAAAATAGCTTCAGAATCTGCTTTTAGCACAGCTGGACGAGTGTTGACTGATACGAAAATCGCTTGGCATCAGAAGCCATCGAGATGAGCATCCGCGGAAAGGTTTGACGGGATGCCGAGACGAAAAGGTAGAATGAATCAGTAGATGAAATCATGAAAACTCTCCAGAAAAAGATTTAAGAAATGAAGATCTTTTGTATTTGCATCAATTTATACTTCAATTTCAATATATATGCTACATTTGTATTTTTTAATCAATTTATACTTCATTTTAATGTATATAATTCATTTGTATTTGTATCAGTTTATCCAATCTATTGGATTGTTAATAAAAAAATTACATTTGCATTTTACAATTTTTATCAATTTTGTCAAAAATTATGAATTTAGAATTTTTTTAGAATTTAAAATTATTTTTAAAATTTTTTATTAATAAAAATCCAGGGCCGGCCTGGGTCCCGGCCCAGCCCGGGCGGGTCTCCAGGCCATGCGCGAGTCCCCCGGAAAGGAACCGAGGTCGGGCTGCCCGAGAATTGCGGGCGGGCCCGTGCTTGGCCCGGCCCAGTCCTTGACCCGTCGGGTCCGAGCCATATATAGAAGAAAGTTGGCCAACTTTTCAGAGCTATTTTCAAAGTGTAACTCAGAATTGCTATTATTGAAAGTAGAAGGAAGAGTTTTATGAGATTTTGACCAGTTGCTAGAGAGAGTACAATTCAAATTTGTTTAATTATAAGTTGTTTGGTAGGATGGACGAAGTCATATTTGAGGACTTTTATAACAGTTTTCTTAAAATAATAATTTTTTTTATTAGAGTATGAGTCATTGTAGCACTTTTATTTTGAATTTCGAGTTCCTCAAAGATATTCTAATATCATTCTTTAAAAAAAAGAAAAGAATTGCTAGAGAGACAAATTAGATCCACCAATATATATTCTTCTATCTTCTTCTTCTATGAATTTTTGTGTCTACATCTACCATTCTTAAATAGAAAGACCCACAGCTACCATTCCCACTCAACCTCAACATCTTCGTTCCATAGGTGGCTCCCAAAGTGTGTGTGGATGGCACAAAGTAATTAAATAAGTCCATGAAGAATTTATTTAAGAGACTAAGAAAGGATGAAAATGAAGTGCAATGGTCATTCATGATGAATGTAGTTTTTATGGCACATCAAAAGGTGGCAATTTTGACTTTGTCAGCAACAAAACATTTTTTCTTAGTGGGGGAGGATTCCAAATCAAACTGGATAACCTCTCCATCAAGTTATGTCATGGCCAATGAAAACAACTACACATAGGTAATGGGGGCATGGCCACCATCTATTCAATATCTTGTCTACTTCTGTCAAAAGCAAATTATGCTATGGATTAGAAAGCTTTCATCAGATATCCACTCTATCAAAACAACTTGAATGTTTTTCTTTTGGATCCAATTTCTTAGATCTATTGAAATTGTCAAAAAACCTCATTTTTTATGCAATTGGCAATAGACCTCATTGGAGAAATTTTGACATCAACTTGTAGGTCCACTTACCATTTTTGTGTGAGTGTAATATGGAATTCATGTTTGGAGCAAAAGCTAGGTGATTGCTTGTTATATATTAAGAATGAGTGAAATTGATGTAAGTGAAACAGAATTGGATTTTTATTTTTTATTTATTTATTTATTTATTTTTGGTGGGTTGGGGGGGGGGGGGGGGGGGGGGGGGGGGGGCTTTATTTTAATTTTTCTTTTGTTTCTTTTGTTGTGATAAATTTGATATACTCTGATACTAATTGTTGCGTCTATAACCCGGAATACCATACTTTCTACGATACCAATAGTTGGGAGATACGAAAACTCTATCGACGACCTTAAGCACGCCATGAGATTGATTATCTCGAGCACACAAGATGAATATTAAAAGATAAAAAAAAACAAATAATTTAACATGATTCAGCCCAAACTTGGCTTACGTCCACAGGAGAGAACTTGAGAGAGCTTTATTAATAACTTGGTACAAAAGATATCTAACCTTCCTCTTAATGATACAAGAGTATTCATCTTCCCCTTAAATCTACGCCTAAATTATAAGAGTATACCTTCTCTCTATGCACTTTCTCTTACTGCTCTCTTTCTTGGCTTTTTAAAGCCTTCTTGGATTTTTAGAGCCTTACATTGTTGTTCACCATAACTTTATTCTCCTCTTTTAGAGCCTTACATTGTCATTCACCACAACTTTATTCTCCTCTTCACTCCACCTAAATTCTAAGTTACAACTTTTTATTTATAAGATCTTACAATACAACTCCTATTTGGACTATGTGATGATCTTGGCCATTGGATACTTGAAGAATCTTGATCAATCTTATTAGGAGTTGATCTCTTAATTTAGAAAGATTCTATACCCTTTAACCTTTAGAGACAAATCTTTATTGAATAGGAATTGAATCATATTCACACTCCTCCTGAAAAGGAAACTCGTAATCATCTGAAAAGGAAACCGCTTCACCTTGATTTACTTCTTCTGCTTCAAGCCATCGTCTTCTCCAACTCAATTGGATTTTCTTGGACCATCATCCCCTCTTGAAAAACAAAGCAAAATCTTAACTATCTCCACCTTGACTTGCTTTTCAAGCCTATAGCAAAATAACTTGAGATTTTAAATTACTACCTTAATTCTTTTCTTAGTTGTAACCATGTCGTGAAGTTTTTAACCTTGCCCCCTCTCCCCGGGGCCTTTGGCGGATTCACCGCCATGCCTTAGGCCATCTCGAACCTCGCCTGAATGCACCCTTTCTGTAGTCGTCCTGCAACTCTTAAACTCGTTGTAGTTTTTCTTGAAGCCCCACCTCGAAGTGAGCTCCCTTTAAGCTTTTCATCGAAACTCCTTGACCTAGTTTCTTTACCTTAGCTTGTATTGCATCACCACCGCTATCAATAAATTTCACTTTGTGACGCCTTTCCGGCCATGAGGCCCTGCTGGTCTTGAGGCAATCCGTCTCTAATTCTGTCATGGTATTACCAACTTTACATTGTCAAGGACTTATCGTGTCATGATCTTCCACCGATCACTTGGTGATGGTCCACCTTCCATCAATGTTTTAATCTTGAGACTTATCATCTTCACATAACTGTCATGGTCTTACCGGCCTTCCGACATACACTGCCGTGATTTTCCTTCCATCAATCAGAGCTATCATCCACCACTGCATTGATGTTTGCCATTTCTATTGCCCTGCTATTGATGATCTTCAAACCTGATAGAGCCACCAATGCCTGCAATAGTCTCACCGTGTCACGACTAGCCCGTCGTAACTTCGCTCGTGATCTCCGTCGATTCCTTTAACTGATCTATACAGAACCTGCATCAGATATTGGAATATCCTCAATCTGTACCCATAATTGCATTCAGAACTTTGAAAAAAAACATATGGTTCGACATCTTGATCATCTGAATCCGACTATGATTGCACGATCTACCTTCTGATCAATCTCGTCCGTTGATCGTTTTCATCACCCTCCGCTGTTTTTCTTTTGACTTGCTGCCGCAGCGAGTCTCCATGGGATGCTTTGTGTGAAGCCTCCGTGAGCTCGTCGAGCTCGTCTTGCCGTCCGCCATTGGCGATGATCCGATCATCACCGCTACGTCTACCGTATTCAGAACTGAGCATCATTGAGCCTTGACGACTCCACCTTGATCAATATACTTCAAAAGTGATCGACCTTTACCTTAGAACAAGTCTGAACTTTCTTGTTGTCTTTTTCATCTTGATGGCTCCATCGAACTCCATTGACTTGACATCTTCTTCTTCATCTAGAGCACTCGAGTTTTGAACGAACACCATCAGCTCTGATACCATTTGTTATGACGAAATTGATATACTCTGATACCAATTGTTGCGTGCATAACCCAGGAAACCATGCTTACTATGATACCAATATTTGGAGATACAAAGATTCCCATTAACGACCTCAAGCTCGCCATGAGATCAATTACCTCAACAAGCACACAAGATGAATATTAAAAGATACAGGAAGAAGAACACAATAATTTAATGTGGTTCGACCCAAACTTGACCTACATCCACGGGAGAGAATTTGAGAGAGTTTTATTGATAACTTTGTACAAAGAGATCTCTCCTTGATCTACGCCTAAATTATAAGAGTATAACTTCTCTCTGTGCACCTTCACATTGCTCCTCTCTTTCTTAGCTTTTTAGGGCCTTCTTGACTTTTTAAGACCTTACATTATTGTTCACCACAACTTTATTCTCCTCTTATACTCCATTTAAATCTTATATTACAACCCTTTATTTATAAAATTTTACAATACAACTCCTATTTGGACATGAGATGATCTTAGGCATTGGATGCTTGAAGAATCTTGATCAGTCCTATTAGGAGTTGATCTCCTTGACCTAGAAGGAGTCTTGACTTTGTAATCTTTAAAAATAAATCTTCATTGAATAGGAATTGAATCATATTCATACTCCTCCAAAACTCACAATCGTCTGAAAAGAAAAACTGCTTCACCTTGATTTGCTTTTTCTTCTTCAAGCCATCGTCTTCTCCAACTCAATTGTATTTTCTTTAAACCATCATCTCATCTTAAAAAACAAGGCAAAATCTTAACATCATTTTCTATTTTTTCCTTATTACCGTTTGGTTAAAGTGTGGTTGTACACAGAGAGGAGGGGTTTTTTTCTCCCATTTTTTTCCTCCAATTTTTCATAGTCTGTTTGGATTTAAGGAATTGGTGTGAAGTGAGGAAGTAGGAAGTAAGATTTATTTCCTTTAGGAAAAAGGGAAATGAGTAGTAAGTTTTCTGGTGTTTGGATGATTGTTGGGAAGTGTGGTTTGGAAAATGTTTTGTCGTTTCCGGTGTTTGGATGGTAATGAAAAGTGGAAGTGGAAAAGTTGACCACAAAGTTGACCGCAAAATAATATTAAAATAAAAATTAATTAAGAAAAATAAAATATAGATTGTAATTAGAATGCAAGTGAGATTTACTTGACCAAAAAATTAACTGTTTTATGCTATAACTTATTATAAATGAGATTTACATGACCACAAAATTAACTGTAGCACTCTGGAAGTGAGAAAATGGTTGTGTAAAAGAGAGATGAAAAAGGGAAATGGGGGTTTTCTTATTTTCCTTTTCCGGTGTTTGGATAGATAGGGAAATGAGCAATTATACTTCCCCACTTCCTCACTTCACTGTGATTCCTTACATCCAAACACGCCCTGGTATGGGAAGTCTAAATTCTCTTAATGGGCTAAAAGTACAGAATAGTTTATTGTTATTATTGTTACTATCGTTGCCGTTGGATGAAAATAAAGACTACATTAAAAAATTAAAAAAAAAAAAAGCTAAAATATAACAACAAAAGAACTTAATTAGAACTATTAAACCTAGACACCAAACTTCGTTGACCAATCTAAAAAGCTAAAGTTTTCAGGATAAAGAAAATTTATAAGACCTCGAACTGTATTGTCTAAATGTGACATGATCAGTCAATTAATACGTTGTCTTAGAGTAAACGAGATATGTCATGATCCAATACCATTGACGACATTTTCTAACGAATTTCTGGACATAAAGTCCAGTCAACAATGTCATACCATCAAATTACCTTCGGACACATCAAATTGGTCTCATCATTTTCCTGGTTCGAACATTATTTTTATTATTATTTTTGATCGAATTGACCTACATAAAATTGGATTATCCTTTTAATTTTTTTCTAGCCAAATATAATCATAATGCAAGGTGAAAAATTAGTCCATTATCGAATAATATTTCCCCCAAAAAATTTTTTTTTCTTGGCAGTTGATTTTATTTTGAATTTCTCTAATTTAGATTTTAGAGAGAGTTCCACTATCACCATGTGTCATTTCAAGACCGAACGCCAAGATAGATACATCCACCGGTCCACTTGTTCTGCCACGTGGACTCCACAATCAATGCGTGCGAGGAAACTTCCAATCCTTTTCCGCCACGTGTCGAGCTGCCGGGCATCGGGACGTCGCTGTCGGGAGCGAAGGCGGGGGCGGGTTATGCCTGCGTCAAGTTTCAGTTGGTTCCAGTTTTCCTGTTTGCTGTTACAGATATAACAGCTGATTATCAATGATAATTACACTCCCACTTTTACTTAATCTGGCGCACGGTTTACGCCGACATTTGATATGCGTTTCTATAAAGTCAGAGTGAAATATCTTCTCTCATGAAGATTGTTGCATATAGCGCCCTCCCGAATTATTACTTGCATTTCGCCTTTGTTAGAATTTCAATATTTGCATTACTCAAAAACTCAAATCTTTTTGTTAATATCATATTAAACTACCCATTCATCTATCATTTTTCACAAACACATGCTGGCTAAAATAAAATTATATGTTGGATACATTTTTTAATAGGCTTAAGGGTCTAACAAAGTGATTCTAGGAGCACATATAGACTCTCCAAAAAGCATAAAATCTTGGTGGAATATATCTACCCACTATGTTTGATTATAGATTTGTTTTTAGGCAAACTCTGTGGAGAAATCCCAAGTGATTCCTCTGCTTGGTACAAGGAATCGCTGGTAATTTAAACAATTAACAGACATGACTTCCATGTCTTAGGAAAAAGATAAAAAAAAAACTAAAGAATGATTAATTTAGGACTCTTCTGCAATCCTCATTTTTTATGATATTAAGAATCTACCTACTTATCAAATTATTTTACAAGATTATTATAGTTAATGGTAAGACTTGTGTCACTCTGAAAGGATATGAGCCGATTCTTTCTCAATACAACTTTATGACATTCGAATGTAAGATCAACTCCCTTGAAGTTAATCTACATTAGTTCAAGTAACTAAAAATTAAAAAATCATGTATTTTAAATTTTTTCCCTCATTCATCAAGTAGACACAAAATGGACTGCCGAAATAGTGAGTTAATTAGTTTAACGGAATAAAATATTTGAAATCCAATAAAAAATGGTGTGTGTAAGGATTTTTAAGTGTTTAGATCAAGATGAAATGGTCAGATCGAGAATTTATATGTCTAAATATGTAGATCTAAGCAATAAGTTATTTTTAGCCGTTCATTTTACGTTACTTGATGGATGGACAAAAATTATTCAAAATAAGAGCTGGGAATTCAGGCTTAACAGTGGATCAGACCCAGGTCTTGGTCGACCGCTTGGTCGATCGAAAAGGATAGGAGAATATATCGATCAACCGCCCGATCGACCGCATGACAACAAAGGATGAGTGAAGAAAAGCACAGGAAATCGCCTGATCGACAGACTAGAAGCAGAGAACCAATTGCCAGTCACCTGGTCGACCACGCGGTCGACAGATGCAAGACCAGAGAGCCAATCTTAAAGTCGGTCGATTGCCTGACCGACCGACAATGCTGAGAAGACCTGCAGTCGACCGCCAGACGAGTATCTGCTGAATACTGAGTTAGTTTAGGATTTTGTTTTTAGTTCAAATTGGACTCCGATTGGTTTTATCTTTTTGAACTTAGATTTCATATTTAGATTAGGACTCTTTTGTAAGCTTATAAAAAGGCATTTGTATTCTTTATTTTGTAATTTGCTTTTGATTAATAAACTTTGAGATTGCACGTGGATTTGAGTTGTCTATCTTTGCTCGTAGATTCGAGTATCATGCTCGTGAATTCGAGTACTTCCTACTTGAAAGTTCTCTATAGAATTCATTCTGACGCTAAACGAGATCTAACCGACGTCGCTTCCGCATCCCAAGTCACAATGTATAGCTTAGACTCGTGGCTAAGATTTTGCAGTACCCTCCAATTTCTTTTATTATCTGCACGGCAATACCTTTTAGGCATAATAGCGTCGTTCGATGGTCTATCTACAATATTAAATAAATGTAGAAATACATTTAGAATATAGCAATGGCAGCGTCAGTCAGTCCATGGAAGGAGGTACACCTGCATCGATCCAATACGTATTTCACACTTTGATATTCGGATACTTGTGGCTATTTGTAGCCTATTTCATGCATATTAATTAAAGACGTATAAAAAAAAAAATTATACTTGAGACTGGAAAGATTAAAATTAGTTTACAATTTCATTTCACTTGTAAATATGTTATGTTGTATCTGTACCTGCATAAAATTTAAAAGTTTATATTGAACCCTAGTAATTTTTATAATTTCTATTTCGCCTAAAATTTATAATTGAAGCCTTGAACGAGTATTAAGGTTTTGTAACGGTCACTATTATATTATTTATTTAATTGCATTGTGTCCGTCACTGCCTATATCTCGAAGAAGAATGACCGGGTAATGGGATGTCATAAAAAGCCACAAAGTGAAGGGTTGCATGCAAAAGTGTGAGGGAACAATAATGGGGATAAAAAGATGGTAAGAGAAAAAAGAGTGGTGGGGAAGCGAGAAAACAAACAAACACAGACAGAGAGAAGAGAAGAAGAAGAAGAGAAGAAGAAGAGAGAGAGAGAGGAGAGAGAGAGAGAGAGAGAGAGAGAGAGGAGAGAGGAGGTGTTTTTGACAGCAAGGTGCCTGGCGCGAGCAAGAAGAAACGTGTTGCCACGTCGGGGTCTGAGCTGGCGTATCTCACAGAGGCTCTCTCTATAATTTGGAGAGGATCATTTCTATATTTATATCATTGATTTCAATATTTAGTTTAAATCTCAGCGTAGAGAGGCCAGCTGGCCGGGCGGTGGTTCGGGTGCTTCGCGGTGAGGTACGCCGCCAGCCGCCGGCGGAGGATCCTGAGGAGGAGCTCCGCCGCCGCCGCCGCCGCGACATGGTGGCACAGGGCGCTCTTCCCCGTCAGGCGCGCCTGGGTAGCCGTCTCCGCCAGGCTCCACAAGGCCGCCGGGGCAAAAGACGGTGAGAGTTTCAACTCATTGTTTTATATTTTCTATTGTATATGTGAAAAAAAGTATATCTCTAGCGATTTTCCCTTCATTTTTCTATTGAATTAATAATATTCAGCACCATTTTGCCTTCATTTTCGATTCCGTGTTGTTTCTGAGGACTGACTTAATGATTAAAAAAAACAAATATTTGATTATGAAATGTCTCAGAGTCAAAATCAGACTATTGTGTCTTTTAGAAAATAAAAAAAGAAAGAAAAAGATATGTTACGGTCAAATTAGTTTCTCTTTCAGTAATTTCATTACTACAGAGATCGACCAGTATGTATTTTTTTTTTTTCCCTTCTCTTTTTCAATAAAGAAAATAAACAGCAGATTTTGCTTTATGTAGTTTTTTTTATTTCCGTGTTCTTTAGTGTTTAATTTTTCAATGTCTTGTCAATTTGGTGTGAAATTACTATGACTATACTCAACATACCTCTCTATGTTTTAAGAAAAGATTTGACTCGCTGATAAAAATGAGAAGTAAAGTTCCAAAAGATTCTAGATTCAAGCCTGCAGACGATTTTTCCTTCAAAAAGAATAAAAAATAAAGAAAATCAAATCATACACGACAAATAGTATTCTTATCAAAGATCGGTAGCTAAGCTAAATGAGTGCAAGATCCAAAATTCTTAGTGCTTACCAACCATATCAATTATAAGGCAAAAAAATGAACCTAGAGCTAGGTCAGTATCCTAGCTTGACCCATCTGAAGAGACACTGTAGCCCATCAGAATCTTTTGTATGATATTTGAATGGGAGGTGGTTGAGCCTCACCCAACTTTAAACCAAGTTCACACCATGCATGAGACCCACATGAACTAATTAATAATAGTATATAAACATACCACCCCCTCAGTAAAATCCAAATCAGATAATGCTATGTTTTTTTCAATCATTTAGCTTGATGTACAAACAACAATATCTTAATCTGCAGAAATTCTTGGTAACTGGCAGATTCTGTACAAATATTATCTTTTACACAATAAGATATAAAAAAAAAAACCTCTTCTTGTTTCTATTGTTAGACATAGAGCTCTATGTTTCCATCACCAACCACAACCAGTTTCCTGATATCCGCTCATGTTGTTGTCGCAGGAGGTGGAATTCTGAAGCTACACGATGACGTTCAGACGTGCGGGTACCAAGATGTGCAGGTGATGTGGGAGATGATGCTGCGGAGATCTGGGAAGGGGCTCACTCTCACCCCGCATCCATCGTCGAAGCGTAGGAAGAGACCTCTATGGAGGTTGGCCTCTTGGTCTCATCGGACGGCTTCGTATGGGTCTGGCTCCATGCAGCATCACTGCAACTGAAACTCTCTGTAACACAAGAAAGAAGCCATGAGGAGAGCTACATTGCTAAACTAGCAAAAATCATGTCATCTCAACTTTGGCTCCTTCAGGAAAATAAGATGATGTATATAGTTTTTTTTTCAAATTTTCATGTGCATGTGTAGAAAGAGATTAGTCAGTCAATAACATGTGTCTCTATTGCATGAAGAGATATTTCGCCTCTTTGTTAAAAATAAATAGGGAAACAAGATCCAAGAAAAATAAGAAAAGATGGACATTTTTGAAACTTGTATAAATATTTCGCATCTTTGTTACTCTGCACGCAAATAGAACACACGTTCTATATCAAACAAATTTACTGTGAAATTTGCATTTGATAACAATCAAGAAGCAACATGCAGATTGAGTGATACATGCTCAAATGAGGCCAAAGCATGATCTTTATGAAATGATGAACAATTTTTAGCTTCAACCACATCATTTTGCACCAATCTCACACCAAATTTTTTGGGCTACACTGAATCCTGAATGTACTTGAAAAATATCATTACAAATTTCTCTGCTAAAAAGTTTATGTAAAATGAAACAATAAAAAGACACCTTCAAAGGTTTATATACATTCTGCCAATCTTTCATTCTGCCAATCTTTCGTGACACATAACAAGCAAAGAAAGCAGTAAACAAGAAGAGTTGGAGAGCAAAATAGACACATAATCTCACCCTCCCTCAAACAAAGCACGTGGTAAGCAAGAATTTGAGATGAGGAGATCTACATAGCTAATTAGCAAAATCAAATCATTTCCCCCTCCTTCAAGAAAATAAGATGATCATAAGGAGTATAAAGATGTACATATTTTTTTCAAATTTTCATGTGCATATGTTGAAAGAGATGAGTCAGTAACATTTGTCTATATTGCAACTAGGAAGGATCAAAACTGTGCATACAAACTTTTAACTCATGACCACACCATTTTGCATCAAGCTCAGAACAACTTTTTTTGTGCAACACTGAATCCTGAATGTAAAAATATCACTACAAATTCTCTGCTAAAAAATTATATAAAATGAAACAATAAAAAGAGACCTTCAAAGGTTTACATACATAACAAGAAAAGCAAGTGGGAAACAAAAGGTTTGAGAGCAAAATAGACACATACATTGCAAGAAGCCATGCTTGCCATCAACCTTTCATGGCCTCTTCCTCACTATGGAAGATGGGTTCCCGTCGAACAGATCGTCAATGGCCGTCTCCAGATCCTCCGGCGATATCTTGATGTACTTCTCTGTCTGCCTCCCCGGATCCAAGTACTGCTGGAACCTCCCGAGGAACGACCGGTATGCTGGGATCACCACCGCGGATATGGACACCCTGAGCTCCGACTGCAGCTGCTCATCACTCACCACCCAAGTGCTCTGCACCCTGTGTATCTCGTCAAACAGCGCATTGAAGCTCTTGAACCGCTCCTTGAGCACTGGCTTGCACACCGATCCCTTCACCGTCAGGCCATCATCCTTGAAGCACGCCAGCACCTTCGACCACGTCTCCCTTTGGTAGTTCTTGTGGTACTGCCGGAGATCAGAAGACTGTTTCCTGCACCAGGTGTTGCCGAGGAGCTTGTTGATCTCCGGCGACCCCTTGATCTTCTGCACGATGTACCTCCCGTTGTTCATCATGAAGATGCTGCTCAGTGCGAGCTCCTTGTACAGCTTCGCCTTGGCTTCGAGGTTCGAGTGCAAGAGATCCATCACCTGAGTCAGCTGGATTTCAAACGGCGTGTGAGTTACACTCTTGCTGCTGCTGCTGATATTGCTGGCTCCGTTGTTCTGGCCATCGCCGCCTCCACAACTTCTCTCTTCGTCGAATGACGATGAGCTGTCGTCGGCATTGTTGTGGTCTTTGAAGATCTGTTCTAATGTGTTGATGTACTCGCAGCATACTTCAGGTAGTTCATGACGTAGCGGGTGAGGGGGTGGATGGCACCCCCTGGCACCGAGTTCTTCCCTGCGTCATTCTTGATTGAGTTCTCGAGCTCGCAGAAGATTGCGACCGCTGCCTCACCGAGTCTGGACTTGACTGCAGCGATCTCCATCTTGAGGTCTGTTGCAGATGAGGATGATTCATCCTCTTCATCGACCACTCCACTCGGTTTCTCCTCTGATTTTGATTCTTCCTCCTCCTCCTTGACGACTACCGGTTTCTCTTCTTTCAATTTGTCCTCCTCTATCCTCTTCACTTTCACCTTCTGCTCTACGGGAAACATGACGTTAATCTTTGGGATCATCTCATTCAATGTTTCGTACATGTCGAGCACCTTGAAGAGCTTCTCGGCAGAGCGCTTGGTCATGGCGATCGCCTCCGGAAAGTTAAGGAGGTTGTGGGTTGCATTGCAGGCGAGATGGTAGGAGATGTCGGTAGCCATTGATGGCTTCCCCCTGAAGACAGAGTAGCAGAGATCGCGCTCCAAGCAGAGGGACGCAGTGATCGACTGGCGGAAGCTCTTGATCCATTTAGCAATCTCTCCCTCCAACTGATCCCAAGGCATTCTCTGGACATCATCAATGGCGATCTTCTCAAACCCGAGATCGGACAGGCTGGCTTTGAAGGCATTGCGCCGGGTAGTTGCAAACACTTGGCGGCATTCTGTGTCGTACCCGGCAGAGATCATGGCGGTGGCGATTGCCCGCAACTTTCTAAGGGCGTCGCTCGAAGGGAGGTAGTCTGCAGGATTGATGTCCGCTAGCGGTGACAACATGCAGCGATCGTGATCGTGGTAGCTTCTGCTGAAGGACGGCGGCCGCTTGGTCTTGGTGACGTTAGTCGCCGGATCCTTGCTCGACTTTGAGGACTCCTCGAGCAAGGAATAGAATTCATCTTCCAGGAAGGACATGGCGTGCTGCAAGACGGAGCCGGTGATGTTCATGGACTCGAAGTATGTCGGATTGCCGGCGAAGCGAGAGAGGGAGTCCGTCAGCTTCGACATTCGATCGACCGCGTCGAGAATCGAAGGCACTTCATCAAGGTGCTCCGAGGACAACTTCTCCTCGCCCGATTCGTACTTTGCGACCTCCTCCTCGACAAACACAACAAACTTCTCAATAGTGGATTCAGGGATCTCTGGCAGGAGGTCAACGGTACTCTCCTCG
The DNA here is from genome assembly GCA_038442645.1 of Agave tequilana. Lineage (NCBI taxonomy): Eukaryota > Viridiplantae > Streptophyta > Magnoliopsida > Asparagales > Asparagaceae > Agave > Agave tequilana. The sequence continues at coordinate 70,424 of JAVJIF010016247.1, read as the reverse complement.
ATGTCATCCTCCTTCTTTCCTCCCTCGCCGAGGCTGAGGAGGACATCGAGGAACTGATCAATGTCGTCGATGAGGGTTGCGAGATTGTCATCGGTGTGCAGGTCCTGTTCGGATACGGTGGCAGCAACGACCGCTTCTTCATCCTCGCCGCCAGCGCCGACGACATTTGTCTCCTCGCCTTCGACATTCTCTTCTTCTCCTCCTCCTTCATCGATGCTGTCAGGCTTCACGCTGTTGTCGTCCTGCTCCTTGGTGAGGCTGTCCTCGAAGTGGATGGCATGGAGGGAGAGGTTGCGGTGGCAGAGCTTGTCATCACGGGCGATCCCCGCCGAGGAGGAGAAGCTGTTGGATTTCTGAGTGATGGGAGGGTGGCCTCTCTCCATTCTCTATGCTTAATTTTTCTTTTTGTAAAAACTCTATGGCTTTTGATATATTAGTTACATAATTTTTTTTTGGGGTGGGGGGGAGAGGGGGGGGGGAGGGGGGGGGGGGGGGGGGGGGGGGGGGGGGGGGGGAGAGAGAGAATAGGATTGAAGGGAGGAGAAAGAAAAGGAGAGAAAGGAGGAGAATGGAGGGTGTTAAAAGAGTTTTGGAATGAGAAAGAGGGTGATAACTTGAATGGAGGAGGGGATTGAAACAGTCAGTGGGCGGGAGACAAATGTAATAAGATAATTCATTTTGTAAATAAAATTTCCAAGTTTGGGTGTGGGGGTTGTGGAAGCCACGAAGGCAAAAGGAGGGAACGGATGGGTTCTAAATTTAATGTATTTGAGCATGTCTTCACCTCTTTGGGAGGAATTTAATGTGTCCCCGTTAAAAACAATAAAAAATGATCTTCACCGATTAGTAAAAAAAAGCATATGTAGCATTTGAATGAAAAACTTGCTGAAAGATAAATTCTGGAGCAGGAGCAGCAAAGTTTTATAGAAAGCACACTTACAAACGTGCAGGAAAAAAAAATCAAAGTGTAGATTACCAGTAATCAATTCACCAAACAGTGAAGAAGCTGACTGTAATCGTGTGAGAGGACAGTAGCACAAATCGTGTTTCAGTAACATTATAGTCATGGGAGAAATTTTTTTACGAAGCAATGGAAAACAAGGGTTTGATCAAGTGATCAAGTAATCAAGCTTGAGGATCTGCAAGCACAATAACACTGGGTCTGGAAATCCTCAATCATTTATATGGGTCATAGATAAGGATTTTGTGGGTCAAACACAGATTCTGAAAGATGATAATGGAAACTGAAACTTGGAATTTGATGGTCACAGAGGTTGAGGATTTAGCTCCAATGCATGAACAACAAAATGTATATCGTTAAGCAAATCTCTAGATCTAAAACATATTGAACAGCCTATGGTAGCTTTAAACTTAAAAATATTTGACAGAAACAGATATTCCCTGATGGTGTCCAATTAACAAATCTAAAAACCTAATTATTGTACATGGCCCTCCTCTACCTCCTCCACTTCTTCTCCTGGCCATCAAGGGTTTACCAGGCCTCCCAGTGCACCAACCGAGTCCCTCAGATATGTATAACCCCCCTCCGCTGCCATAACATTCAGTTATTATGAAAAGTCCCCCTTAGGGATTTTTCATTGCAAAGTGTGAATGGCAACGGGGCAGGGTAAGGAGAGACACTTAACCTTACACTTACCTAGAAAGTACGGACACTTAAAATGTATAGCTGTGTCGTGTTGGACACGTGTAAGACACATATTGGATACAATACTTTTAATTTTTATGTAATTTTTAGAATTTATTGTGTGTCGGTGTATCGTGTCGTATAGTGTCCGTGGACATGTCTGTATCCGTGCAACGGAGTTACTTTTCTCCTAAATACCAATGTTTTATCCTTATCCTAACTAGTAATTTTAGAAACTAAGAATACCCTAGGTAAATGTGAAATTTCCTTACCCTATAGGGAAAACAGGTAAAACACTTTAAAAGTTTATTTTTCTTGACAATTGATTTGTGTAAAATGCGACTATGAACTATATCAAATTGTCATATTTAGAATGTCCTTCCTCAAAACTTAATAATTTTCATATACCCATCAAATTACAACAACTACTAAGCCATATGTCCCAAGTATTTGGGGTAGGCTACATGAACCAAAAGAGAATTACACCGGATCGGGCACATGGATGAGCTTTCTCCACTCATTCCTATCGAGTAATATGCCTTCACTAAGACCTTTAGCCTCTATATCTTGTCGTATTACCTCCATCCATATTTTCATATACCCATCAAATTAAACATGCAAAAACATTTCTTCTAGAATTATACGAGAGACAAAAAAACAAACATATTGATGCTGTAAGGAAAAGTAAAACTTATCTAAGAATGTAGAAAAAAATTGTAGCATAAAAACAAACACGCACTCTCATCATCATTTATATAGGTAAACGGGTAAGTATAGACACTTCACTCTTACTACAACAACAACAAAGCCTAATCCCATTTTTTTGGGATCTGACTACATGAATCCTTTCTATTAGGGTCTTTTGGTTGTCGTAATTGGCCGTAATTCGTAAGTTGTAATTGGTAAAGTCTTTTACACTTGTAAATGAGTTACATGCATGTAATTTATGGTGTTTGATTGGTAATATAAAGTTGTAAGTGGAAAAGTGTATTATGCTTTACGGTGTTTGGTTGTCGTAATGTGTAAGTCGTAAGTGAAAAAATTGATCACAAAATTAAATATTTGGTGATTTAAAAAGTTTTAATATTGCAAATAAATATTAAAAATGCTAAATATTAAAAATTTTAATATTACATAAAAAAATAATACAAATTTGCATGACCACAAAATTAACTGTAACTGGCTGTAAGTGAGTGGTAATTGGGTTGCAAGTGAGGGGTAATTGGGTTGTGTAAGTCTTTTACGAATTACGGTCCAAACAAACGCCGTAGTTAAACTGGGTTGTAAGTCATTTACGAATTACGGAGTTTTACGCGAAACAAACGGCCCTAAGAGTCATCCTCCCACTAACATGAAGCATTAACACATCTTTCTTAATTGCTTCATTCAGGTTCATTTAGAACTCTTCCTCATTGCCTCATTGACTATGATCCTATTATTTTTTCTAATTGATGCACTTCTTGGACTGCATCACACATGTCCAAATCATGTTTAAATGATTCTCTCTCATTTTATCTTCAATAGGAGTAACCTCTAACTTTCTATAATTGCATTCATTTTTTATTCTATGTCTTAGTGTATTGCCATTTATCCATCTCAACTTATTACATTCATTTTTGAACATGTTTCTTAATTTCCAACATTTTGAACCATAAAGCATTCAGTAGGTTCTATAGCCATTCTATAAAAGTTTTCTTTTAATTCATGAGTATACGACAATCACATAAAACATCAGATGCACTTCTCCATTATAACTATCACGCTTTGATTTTATGAATCATATCTACCTCGATTCTATCATCATAATGATGATTCATCCCAAATAATGAAATGAGGACTTTGATGTACGTCTTGACCATTAATCTATACTGTGCATTTATTTTTTTTCTCACCATTTTGCTAAAGTTATATTCCATATAATCTGTTTTTTGTTCAAATTCTAAATCTTTTAGATTCTGATATTTCTTTTCACATTTCTAATTTATAACTTATTCTTTCTCTAGTCTCGTCAACTAATATTATAGCATCAACAAACATCATGTAGTACAGGACTTCATCCTGTAAAAAGATAAGGACCTAATGATGTTCTTTGGTGTAAATCTATAGTGATAGAAAACAACTCAGTCTCCCCATCATTAAAATAAAAAGATAAGGACCTAATGATGTTCTTTGGTGTAAATCTATAGTGATAGAAAACAACTCAGTCTCCCTCAAATGGTTCACCTAGTTATTGCCTCATCATACATATCTTTAATTACCCCTCACCCTTATCACACCCTTGTATGCAAGTCAATGCATATAAAAATCTTACTATTACCCTACCCATGTAGATAAGGGTAAGAAAAGCTTGTTTTTACCTTATAAATTACTGTATAATGATAATGGTAAAAAGGTTTATCCTTACCCATTTCCATTCCTAAACGGGAATTCAACTCAAGCCACTAAATAGGAGAGTGGTGTCTCCCCCTTACTTTGATCATTGCACATGGTCCCTCTGCTACTTTTACATTGGTCTATCTTTCCCATCTCTATGGCCTGTCATAATATTTTTTTACCTTCTCTCGTCTCTTATGCCTTTTTCTTTTCCCTCACTACTACTTCCTTTTCTCCTCTCTTCCATTATCTGAAGCCTTGCCAAACCACCTTCCCTATACATATTGAGTAATCCTTTTTCCAAAAATGTAGTTGTTTCTTAGATATTTTTTGTCTCTTTCCAACAATGCAACTTATTTCCTTCAATTGTTGTCTGCAGAGTTCAAAAACTTTCCCATGATGAATATGCAAATTATAAGATCACCTCATGCGGACATCCAGCCCTAGCGCGTGACCGGAGAAGACGAAGACACATGACATCGCTACACTTTGAGTAGTTTGAGTCATTATGTATTTTCCTCTTTATTTTTTTGATTTTATTTTGTAGTTGTTTTCTTTTGTTTTGCAGTTTAGTACATCGGTTGTGGTCGGGAAATTGGGTCTTGTAAAGCCTATTTAAGGGTTCATTTATTATGAATAAAATTTAATGCAGAATTTTGATAAAATTATTGAGTTATTTTAATTGTGTTTTTTAAGAGTGAAACCTTAATCTATCCCTCTAAAAACCCTAATTTATTCTTCTCTCTCCCCCACGTGAGCCGCCACCAACACCATCACCCTTTCCCCCCAGCCTTGCCGCGATCCACCGCCAACGGCAACGCCCAAGCTTCCCCGAACTTTCTCTCTTCTTGCTCTCCTGCAGTCTTGCCACTAACAACCAACCCGCTATCGCCTTCTTCCTCTTCTCGTCTTCCCCGCTGGCCCTGTAGCCCTCGTCGCGAGCCCCGCCACCCATCAACTCCTCCCTCTCCCACAGCGACTTCCCCTGTTCGCTGCTGCCACCACCCAAAAACTGTCGTCATCATCCTCTCAGATTTCGGCACCAACTCCCCTTCTCGTCGCGTCGTGCTAACGAGCTCCAATGTCCCCTGCATCCCCTCCGCCCTTTTGCCCGCGCCTGCCCCACCTGCTTTCCTTATCACCACTGCCACTTCCTCCCTCATTTGTCATCGCTAAGCTCCCCTCCATCATTTGCCGCTGTTGCCAATCGAAGAGATCCAATCGAGTCTAGATCAACTGACACACATAGACCTGAATCCAGCTAACTAAAGTTTGGGATTTGATTAGTGGTTGGACCTGACCCGCCAAAGCTCCACCGACACGATTTAAATACTGCAGACCCGGATCCGCTACAGTGCCGACCTGGATCCGCTACTGTTCCCGATCCGCTTCTGATAGTCGACCCGACCTGCCAGTTCAGACCTGTTTGCAGACAGATCCGTTAACAGAATGAGTTTGATTTTTGGGCAGTTTCCCGATCATTCGTAGTCCAATTCGAGTCGTTCTCGAAGCGTTGGCTTCGTGGAAGACAAGATTACGCATCAACAGGACACTGAGGTCGACATGATCCTCAGTAGGTACGTTTCTCTCGACACAATATTTATTTGCGAGTCGTGATAATATCTAGCATTTAATCGATTTTATCTGTTGTCCACAATATATCGTGAGTTGTGAGAATCTGATAATCATGTAATTGCTGGTCGTTAATATTGTATGTGTGACTGTCCCCTTGTAACTTAGTAATTGTATTGATTTATTTGAGATTAGAACGGTACAAACTGTGCATACATTTTTTTTTTTTGTTAATCCATCTGCTCAATTATTAAAATTTTAACTAGCTTTTTGCCCATGATCATAATTTTGGTGAAACATTGCTTATTTCAGCTGCACAATGATTTCTATCGTGCACGCATACACGTTTCACATCATCACCAGACATTTTATCATCCATTTTTGCACCTTTAGTATGCCTTATTAATTGCATATTGATAAATGCTACACTATTTAATCACCATCAGACATTCATACATGTCTCCTCTTTCAAGCTTCCCATTTTTTCATCGAGCTACTCCGTGCCCAATACAACTCTTAGAGAAAGCCAGCAACTCACTCTACACATAGCTACCAGCGTACCAGCATCTCATTTTATAACTGATATATGCCCATGACATGTATTCTAAACAATTCTAGAGTGGTATCTCCCAATATAGATCTTCATTTCAGTTAAACTACATTTCTTTCTTCTTGAATTCTTTCCATCTAGGAAGCATCCCATATATGTTTTCCCCACCAGAATGATACCAGCTGAACACCAGTCCAATCCACTGAGATGGGAAAATTTTGCCAAAGTTTCTAACCATATCAACCCTTTGCACTGTGGTGCTGAATTCCTAGATTAAACCTGCCCCATCAGTCCTGTAATGTAACACTCGTCTGACAAAGGAGCAATTGATGTCAGATAATCTTAGGAGAGAATCTTTTTTAGAAATCTAGGAGGAGAGAATCACCAGCAGATTAGAAACTAGCAGAGTGTCAATAATCACAGAAAAGCAATGTCAGAGAGAGGATCAGGAACACAGAAAAAAAAACTCTGATAAGTAGGCTAAAATTTTATTCATGACATCTTGATCAGGAACTCTCAAACTAAACTCAAAGACAGGTTCAGCTTAAATCTCAAGCTATAAAAGGAAAGCTAATTCTAAAACCCTATTTATAGGTAACCAGTAACCTCATACGCATCTATAAGATTACAATTCTATTCTCAAATATTCTTTTTTTCCCCGCCTGGTCGTAGTCTATTCTCAAATATTTGAAACATGTCCTAGTAAAAGAACCTTCCTAGTCTGTCTTCAATTGAGACTGCAGTTTTGAATTTGATTTTTGACCCTTTAAATGGAAGAGTCTCAGTATGTTGAGCATGAAAACTGTAGTACTCATCGAGATCTTCGAAACCAGAGATCCCCATCCAAGTCCTATCATGTACGCTCACATTATGCTCTCTGCTGAGCACAAAAATCTGAGGTAGCGAAACTTGCCAAAATTGAGTTGATGGTTTCTAAGGCCGAAAATATATTGTCAGGCTTCCGGTGGGCTGAGTTTGAAGGCTGAGTTTGAATAGGTGACCCCATGTAGGCAAACTTGTTCCACATCAGCAACCCTCCAAATTTCTCCTAAACTTAAGAAGGAACCTGGGGTGAAGATGATATGATCTGCTATAGGGAATCTCGTTCATCTCTAAGGATGATATAAAATAGAAGGCCAAACTAAGAAAAGTTCTCATCCAACCCAGAGGTAACTGATAGATATATATTTTGCCCCTTATATTTCATTAAAGCTCTTTGATAGGTTCAGCTAGATGTCTCAAGACCCATTTTTGTACCTAGGCAGTAATTCAAATCTTGTTTCTAAAATGGTCTTCTTTCCACCTAGTGTTGCACATGAAAATACATCTCGATCAAGTTGCAATACCTGCAAGAATTTGAACTATACAATACAATTTTTTTAAATCATTCCTAGATCTGCTACACATCTATCTTGACATTATATTCTTCCATGTCGTGTGTATAAAAATTACTCCCTGTTCACTTTCATGTACCATTTTTTCTCAAAGCTAGATAGGACAAGTAAACCATACTCTTTTTATGTCATTATATACCCTAATATTTTGTGTGACATTACAATTTGTTTTCAAACCTTATCCTCTATGACTCTCTTTCTCCCTTCCTCAGAAAATTTTAAAGTCAGTTTAATCCATTGCATACATGATATTGTTCACCTTAAACCATACACACAACAACAACAACAACAACAACAATAAAAAATCCCCACCCTCCCCAACAACTAGTAATTTCTATCTTGCCCCCAACAACTAGTAATTGCTATCTTGCTGTGAGTTGTTCTCTAACTGGAGCTGCTTACTAATATTTTGTCCTCCACAATGTCCATTTACCTTTAACATGCACTACATCCTTGGCACAGACAACACTTCCACATTATGCATTTTTCAAGACAATGAAAGCTCCCTTAGTGTATACCTTTTAGCCAATTATCTATGCTGTGTTTTGTCTCTCAAAAGGTGAACTATCTTGGAGAATATTGACTATAAAATTCCAAAAGCAACGGGTTCTGGATTATCTGCACTTAATGAAAATTTAAGGATGTGAATTTTCACAATTTAAACAAAGTGAACACACAAACAACTACGCGCCAGAATGTTAAGTTGACAATAGTCGAATGTAAAATTTTCAGAGACAATAGTAAGACAGATACGTACCTTTCTTGCTAACTCTGATACACTCTTCTACTAATGCTCCTGCAAATCCAGGGAAGTGATTCAGTTGAACAGATGTAGTGGAATAACGACTATCATTTATTTTCTTCATAATTCAATTTCTGGAGTTTCTCAGTGATGAGTATCCTGCTAAAGAAAAGGTTCACAATTCTTTCAGGAACAGAATAAAACATGAGATAATCAAGAATTTGGGGTGCTGTATGGTAAAATCAAGAAACTCTGGGTAAGGTAAGGTAAACTGAAGAAAAATAAAGAACAAGTTGCAGATCACTTGCTGTTTTATTTTTGAAAAACGATGGAGTTTTAGGATCAAAAGAACCAAGTTATCAGCAAAATGAATGCAACCCGTCAAGGAAAGAAAAGGTTACCTGGTACATACCAATAATGATAGCAGAAAAAAAAAATATAACATCAAACAGGAACATGTTAGCACGAGGTCCTTCACAGCAAAAAGCATCTTCTGCAAAAGAAAAAAAATATGATAAACATTAAATAGAATTTCATCAGAAGGAAACATGAGCCCATGACGACATCATCTGACACAGCTGCAATACAGTAGCCATTTTTTTTATATGAAAAGACCGGGTATAGCCTGCAAAACCACAATATGTAGAGGAGAAACTTCATGATAAGTGGGTACAACTTCACTCAATCTTTGACTTCATTGGAGCAAGTTTGCAGCATAGGTGGCCAACAACTTAACCAAAATGAAACAAGCACAAATATGAAGAAATATAAGGAATAGAAAAATAAGGCATTGGAATAATAACATAGACACAAGGTAACATTTTGCATTACGAGAAATAAACTGTTCTTGCAAACTCATCATGATCTTTTGCAACTATGTAGAATGCCTACAGTGTTAGAAGCTAATCATCAACCAGGTTATGGGAAAAAGTAATTAATTAACCATCAACCAGGCACCATGTTCCCAGACATACCCTTCTGACCCATACTAGAGCATGCATGGTTGTGTTTGCCTGTGATCGGACGCATATGCATTAACTACATGTATCTTATATCAATGTTTGCAGTCCCATGTAGAAGCAGAATTTTCCAAATGCCAAGTGAGATTACTACTGATTGTTGGTATTTAACATAGAAAATAACATTTAAATAAATGAAACAACAAAAATGGAATTTAACTATTCTATCACTTCTTCAAGGTCTTAATGACATGGGACGGAAGGAAATTTAGGATTTGTGGTGGGGATTTGATGGATTTGGGGAAGAAAAGGGATTTGGGAGGAACAAAAAGGAGGGAAATAAATAAAATTTAAAGAAAAGATATTATCTCGGATCACAACCCGGATCTTTACTTCACCGCCGTTGATTCGAGATTAGAACCAATACCAAAGCAAACAGTTTTTCAAATAATTCATAATCATGGTCTGCTTTATTCATTGAGTTGAGTCTGTTTAAATAAACTTCTACAAAGAGAACTTTTCCATCATATCCTAAGTGGGACTAAACATATAAAGCAAATAAAAACTACAATAAAAGCATCTAAATGTGATCCAATCAATTCTCCCCGACTTGAAAAATATTCATCTCCGGTGAATGTAGTGGTAACAAATAACAAGTATGAACGGGTCGAACTAAACAATCTCCACGCATCACCTCAATCATGCTAAGTCGCTAAGGTGGTGGTAGTGACAGTGACACTAGCATCACGTCGAGACCATGGTAGTGGAGGTAGAACTGGCCTCTATGATAAATCGGTTGCAGTCAAAAGTAACTCGAGTAAAACACATGTAGCATGACGGGACAAATCATCTCTGTTGAAAACTGGATCGATACCAAGATCCCATGGGATATCTAACTCGTCAGTCATGAGAGCAAAGCTCCTCAGAACTCTAGGGGAACATGTGCGCCAAGCGCATGACTTCCTCACATCTCATGGTGACTCGTAAAAATCACCTCACCGTCAACTACAAATTCCTACAACATACTATATGGGTACATAGAAAACTTGTAGTTTTCATCTCAATTTGCTAACTGTATAGTGATATCATCATATGCAACAGGCAAATGCAATGTAGTAGGCACTTTAGACATAACTTCTAACAATGAGAAAAAAGATATATGAGATGCCTAGGAGGACACATATCTAATCCCACTAATAGAGGTATACTGGTGTCAGACACAAACTCCAAACAATCAGTAAAAGAAAAAGCAATGTTTTAAAAAAGCCGTTACTCGTTATCACTCGTTATATAATGTAACATCAACCAATCGTTATGTAACAGGTCTAAAAAAACGCAATATTTGACAACTATGATTATTTTGCATGTAACATTCGTTACGTTATGTTATTAACGTAACGCACTGTAACCTACGTTACGGTACAAGTCACTTTTTATAACCCCCCATATTCTTCCGGTTTATGGTAAAAAAATCCCCCCAAATTCACTCGCTCATCATCCTCACAGTCGTCTCCTCGTTCGGCGCCGAGAAGAATGAAGACATACCTCTCTCCGATCGACGGCAAAAGAAGAACTCCTCTGGCGGTTCTCGCTGCATCTTCAAGTCGCGGTTCTCAGTCTCCAAGTACATATAAGCTATCTCTTTCCCCCGATCTCTCTTTCTCTTCTCTCTCATTCTCCAGTCCCCCCCGGACCTCTCTCTGCTTTCTCGCTTGATCTCTCTCTGCTCTCTCCCAGGGAGAGAGCAGAGAGAGATCAAGAGAGAGCATAGAAAGATCAGGAGGGAGAGAGATCGAAGGGTGAGAAAGCAGAGAGATCAGGGGTAAAATTATCGGAAAGAGTGAAGTACACGGGGGTATAATTGAATAGCATATTGTAAATTGAATTATGAATTATAAAGAATAGCATGACTAAAATTATGAATTATGATTGAATTATGAATTATTGTAGATTGAATAATGAATATTTATGTAGATTGAATAGCATAACTAAAAATTATGAATCATAATGAAATATATGGATCAGATTGTTGTTTGTATAGATGAAATTATGAATTATAACTTGTAAATATGAAAAATTATTGTGATACTTTCTAAAAATTACTGTGAGACTTGTTAATGTGTTACATATTGTTCTGATTTTTTTAGATTTTTAAATTATTTTTCTACTTATAAAAATTCTTAAATATAATATATATATTTATTTTTTATTAAATAAAAATTAAATCGTATAACCTACGTTATGTGTTACGTTACAACCTATATTAATATAACAGAGGGAAAACGTTATCATTTCGTTATTGTTATTTTAAACATTGAGAAAAAGTACTAAAAATCACATTTTGGATCATAACAAGAAACTCTGATGACTCACTAGAAGATGATCGGTAGGAACGATCATAAAATCATAATCAGCACAAGAGGACTCGGATGACCCACGAGATGTAACGATGCTAGAATCAATTGTCTCATGACCAATCTCATCCTCTAGGTATGAAAAAATGAATACCTAGAAAATTTGACTAGAGATACTAGACTCCACTAATTCAGGCGCAACATTATTTGTATCATAAACATGAGCATCGACAGTTAATGATGTACTAGACTCGACTATCACATCCACTGTCACTAGTACCCTTATAGAAAGCATGACCCTCATTAATAATTAGTGTTAGATCAAACTGATATATCCTCAATTATACTAGTAGTGTCATAAGGAATGGAGACATCCTCAACAACTTTCAATTCGTTAATATCATCACTACTTACAATACTAACATATCAACTCTTCGATGGGAACTGATAATCATAATGCCCATATCCCTCACACTTAGAACACCAGGCCTTGACAAATACTAATTTTTGAAAGTCAAGTCTATCTTTAAGGCAACATCAAAATTCTCTTCAATAGTGTCTAAATCATAGGAGCCAGTGATCAAAGCACGTCTTATTTTAAACATTAAACCCCAAACAAATCTAGTTATAGTATGAGAACAATGCTCTCTCACATTACAATGAAGCGTTAAATCTTCAAATTTAACTATATAATCTTGAATTGACAATCACCCTGATGGAGGTTGTGTAACTGGTCTAAGAGACGGGTCTTATAATATTCAGGAAGATACTTTTCCTTAAGCTTTTCTTTCATTTCTTCCCAAGATTATGACAACTCTACATCTCACGCAATCTCTCTCTACCATTTTCAGTAAATATTAGGTGATCCTACGAGTTTCTCCTAACAAAAAAAAAGTTTAGCCGCGTCGAGAAGCCTATACCAATCAAAATAGCACTCTATATCGACTAGCCAATCACTAAAAACACTAGGATCATAGTAACCATTAAATTTAGGATTTCTAGCTTAAATCTACACGCTATTTTCTCTTTTCTAGCACGCCAATCATGAGCACAACTACTCTCATGGTCACTTCTAGTGCAAGTCCTATACTGATAACTCATGTGAAAATATGCACCAATTTAGACACAAATGCAAGTTAAACAATCAAGTGAGTGTAATGCCACTTTCTAGACTCAAGTAAGCTAAATGCACGCGCTAAGTGAAATTAAAAAAATATCCTAAAAAGTTCAAGTTTTAAATACAAAGAAAATTCACTCTTAAAATGATGAAAAGTGACAAACAATGACGCAACCACTAGATAGAAGCAAACAATTCAACTAACAAATTATCGCAATCCAATAGTAGTTGCAAGTAATTTAATAATTAACAATTAAGCTCAAGTTAGGATATCACCTGAGGAGTGAGTCGTTCATGCCCAAACATAATTTCTCTTAGCATGTCGGAGAAATACCCACACCTGAGAGGTAAAAGTCACCCACAAAATCCTGAATTGCAGTAATAGGAAGTGAAAGATGGCTGCCTCGAGATCAGCGCAAATAAGGCGCGAATCGGACCAAAAACAAGCCTGAACTACATTATTGGTCTGCAGCTGAAACAGTACCGGTACCAAATAGAGCCTTGTGGAGGTCAGATTTGCTGTCCAAATGCTGTGAAATTTTTCCAGGGTTTCGAGACTCAGTTACGGATCCAAGGCTTCGAACAGAGCTCAAACAGACTCCATACGGGCCTGAAACGGGCTACACTGTTGACTGATGTACTATACTATTGATTGACTTGACTCAGTTTTGATTCGGTGGCTGAGTCTGCTCGTTGAGTGTCTGAGTTGGATCGGCTGGGTCAAGTTGACTCAGTCGGTTCATTGAGTTGGGCCGAGTCGGTTCGAATCCAAGTGGAAGCGGTCGGGTTCGGGTCAGGTTGGTGGTGTTGTGCGCAGGAGACGACAACCAATAGAGGATCCAATCGATCTCAATCACAAAGAACAATGAAATCAAACCACGAAGAACAAACCAATCGCAAAAACAGGATCTAACGAGGTTCGGCCAACGTGCCTACGTCCTCGGGGCAATCAATGGAGAGATTTACTATTAGGAAGATGATTACAATGGCTTCTTAGCCTCTTTTGAATACAAGAGAACCCTAAGCCTTTCTTTTTCGCAGGTTTTCCAGGTTAGAAACCTTAGAAAACAACCCAGCAGCTTTTATACTCGCTGCTCCGCATTTTGCGGAGCAGCAGATTTTTGCCCAAACCCGTCGATCGGTCGACCGGTCCGGTCGACCGATACTTACTGAGACTTAATTTCTTCTGGTCGGTCGACCGCACCGGTCGACCGATTCTCGCTGAGGGTTTGGCCTTCTCCAGGTCGGTCGACCGTGCCGGTGGCACGGTCGACCGAAACTCACTGAGAGTTTTTCTCCTTCGGAGCGGTCGACCGGTCCGGTCGACCGCCTACACCTGTGCACGTTGTGCACGTCGGTCGACCGGTCCGGTCGACCGACCTTCTGCCAGTTCTGCTGCTGCTGTTTTCTGCCGTTTCTTTCATCGTCTCTTGTCGCCGACTTCTTCGACGATCCCTTGATGGTCCGGGTCAACTTCCTCAGTAAAATCTCTCTCTCTCTCCAACAATTCTCCACCTCGGCGAAGATTCCAAAATCTGAGCCGACATCCAACGAACCCCAGTCTATTACCTGGCGAAATCGACACACGATCTCGGCGAAATCGACACACGATCTCGGCTTGCGCGCACCGGACGAAATCGACACACGATCTCGGCGAAATCGACACACGATCTCGGCTTGGAATCTTTGGCTCAGCTATCCACTGGAATGCACCACATATGCCTTCCCTATACTTCACCTTAGGAGAATTTCTACGCTTGCCGATCATCAACTATGGCTCCTTCTTCGCAACTTCCCGACCTCATGAAGACTTCCACATGAGTCAACACTAACTCTCCAATTGACCAGCTCTATCTAGTCTACCTGTCTTCCACTGACGGTCCAAACAAGTCTGCAAAGAGCACACCAAACATCATCGGCTTCAACTGGATGCACACCACTCCTTATGCAAGCTCCACATCTCCTCTCCGGAAGATAAAACTGTTCTTCGAGATCACAACTCTTCACCTCTACGTGAAGACCAACTGGTCACACCACTTCACCGCTACATGAAGTCTCTTCACCTCTGCATGAAGTCTCTTCAACTCTACGTGAAGCTCCATTGACCATACTTCTTCACCTCTACGTGAAGCTCCAAACAACTTCTCGAGAACCCAAATAGCTCCATAAGAGTTGCATCACCAATGGCTGCGTCTTTACGGCTGCCTACGTACCTTTGCCCAAAATGATCAAGCCAACCGTAGTTCATTAAAATGAGCTTCATCAAGCTCCAATAATAGTTCCTGTATCTGCAGCAGCGAACCTGTCAGACTGAGTCATATGAACCTCTTCCCGACCATCATGGAGGACAACGGCCTTCAACTTCAGCTTGTCGCGTTCACAAGCTTGAGATTCATGCTTCCTTTCCCACATACGTGGTTTCACCCTGGTTCCAATGGCTGCAAACAACTCGACATCCTCAACAATGTCGTCAACCTGTTCAGCATCTCCCTTGGTATCTTGAACTCCTCCCGGTGTCACCTCCGATGAAGTCTCCTCTGATGCCGAACTACCTGAAGATGATGGAGTAGCATCAACCTCCACCCGCTGCGATCTTCCCTTGGTCTTCGTCCTCTCCACCTGCTGAGAGACGATGGACTTCAACACTGAAGCCTCTCTAAATGTGACATGCCTGCTCATCACGATCTTCTTGTCTTCGGGGTCTCACAACCTGTAGCTGTTTCCCTTGACGCCCAAATAGACAAACCTCTTTGCTCGCGGATTCACCTTGCCATTCTTGGCACTGAAGTAAGCCGGACTTCCAAATTCCCGCAGCATATCATGATCTTGAGCAACTTTCCCAGACCAAATATCCAATGGAGCTTTACCTCCTATCACAGTCGATCTGTTCCTGAGATGGCTAGCATACTCAGTCGCCTCAGTCCAAAGCGACTTGTCTAATCCTGCATTAGACAATAACTTCCGAACCTCCTCCAGCAAGGAACGGACCACTTCTTTAGCCAGCCCATCTGTACCTGTTGAGAAGTGAATAGCAATCCCTGTGTTCTGGCCAAACTGTAGGAATCGGTCAATGTCTTTTCCAACATTACCAATATGAAGCTCCTTTATCTTCCTACCTATCTGCCTCTCCATTCTTCCTCTCCACTTCCTCAACACATCTAGGGCTTCACCCCTTTGTCTCATCGGATATATCCAAACTTACCTAGATGAACAATCAATTACCGAGACAAAGTACCTGTGACCTCCAAGCGATGCCGTCTTAGCAGGTCCCCATACACTCACGTGAACACGATCAAGAAGACCTTCATAGTGGTGAGAACTGGTGCTGAAACTCACCTTCTTCTTATCCAGAACCCTGTGTCCACCTTCTGACTTGCAGGTAGCAGCACCTTCTACTGATTCCATCTTTGCAGGAGCTCGCAAAGATTCTTCTTCTTGTCCGGCTTTTTCCTGCCAGATCCCCAGGCCAACCTCATCTGTTGTACTCGAAGTCTCCACCTGATCTGTATTCGTACTACCCTTCAAGTAGTATAGATTTCCTCGGCGGACGCCCTTCATCACAACCATCGAGCCCTTGATCATCCTGAGATCGCCATCTCGAATCGATATCATCATGCCCGATGCTTCCAAAGTTCCCAAAGAGATTAAATTTCTCTTCATCTGAGGTACATACCTCACACCTGTCAGCTCTCTAACTGTCCCATCAAACATTCTGATTGGGATTGTACCAACACCCTCCATGCTACATGAGTGATCATCACCCATCACAACCGAGCAACCTTCCAGCTTCTCAAAACTGGTGAACCAGCCCCTGTTAGGACATGCATGGTATGTTGTACCTGAATCCAGAATCCACTCATCTTTACATGAGTTATCAACACTGGGAGTACTGACTGAAAAAGAGAATCCCAACGAGTCCGAATCTGCCCCATCTGTCTGTGAACTACTCCTCTGAGTCTTCGTCACCTTTGATAGATTTGATTCAGCATTCAACTCCTTCTTCCCCTTGAACTTTGGGCAATCTACCTTCCAGTGCCCAATTTCTCTACAGAAAATGCACTGATTTCTTTTGAGGTCCTTGAACCCTGGCCTGGATTTCGATCTTCCTCCAATCTCTCTGCCCTTCCTTGATGAATTTCTGCCCCTTACTTCCAACGCCTCTGCTACTGAGCTTGACTGACCAGAATGTCTCTCATTCTTCCTTGTCTCATAGCTCATCAATGCAGACGACACCTCATGGTAGTCCAAAGTCTGTCTACCATTGATAAACGTCATGGTGAATGTCTCATACTCCTCCGATGGGAGTGAGTTCAGGAGAATGACTGCCTTGTCTTCCTCTTCTACCTGACATGACATCCACGTTTATCAGATCTGTAAGAAGCTTCATAAACGGTTTATGTGCTCATTTACTGTGCTCCCCCTCTTCATCCTGAACTGATACAGCTTACTCTTAAGTTGCAACCTGGATTCCACACTCTTTGTCAGGTACTTCTTTTCTAGGGTTTCCCACAGTTCTTTGCAGACGTCTCATGTTGCATAATGTATTTGATATCCTGTGTCAAGCATGAACGAATCAAGCCACATGCCGATCTATTCATCTTTGCCCATTCCTCATCGGTAGTAGTGTTCTTCTTCCTCTCCAATAGGAGAGTATCCTCCAGATTAGATGCGTTCAACGCATCCATCACCTCACACCTCCACATCCCAAAATTGTTAGTGCCATTGAACTTAACAACTTCGATTCTAGGGTGAGTATTCATTGTTCTAACAGATGCAACTTCCTCTGCCATTGAGATTCTTTCCTTGACCTACTAACTATGCGGAAGATCAAATAACTTGAAAATAGATCTATTACCGAGATAAAAATGTGATTTTTTTACCTCTCCCGTGAAACCCTAGCTCGAGTTTCTCACCAGATCTATTTCACCACCGATCCAAAAAACCCTCCTTGAGTCCTCCGGAGATCGACACACGATCCCTCGAACACCCAATACCTCAGATCTGAGATCGACACACGATCTCCACCGGATCCGATCTCGAGGCCTCCGGATCTACAGAAATCCCAAAGAGCAACCTAGATGCTCTGATACCACTTGTTGTGCGCGGGAGACAACAACCAATAGAGGATCCAATCGATCTCAATCACAAAGAACAATGAAATCAAACCACGAAGAACAAACCAATCGCAAAAACAGGATCTAACGAGGTTCGGCCAACGTGCCTACGTCCTCGGGGCAATCAATGGAGAGATTTACTATTAGGAAGATGATTACAATGGCTTCTTAGCCTCTTTTGAATACAAGAGAACCCTAAGCCTTTCTTTTCGCAGGTTTTCCAGGTTAGAAACCCTAGAAAACAACCCAGCAGCTTTTATACTCGCTGCTCCGCATTTTGCGGAGCAGCAGATTTTTGCCCAAACCCGTCGATCGGTCGACCGTCCGGTCGACCGATACTTACTGAGACTTAATTTCTTCTGGTCGGTCGACCGCACCGGTCGACCGATTCTCGCTGAGGGTTTGGCCTTCTCCAGGTCGGTCGACCGTGCCGGTCGACCGAAACTCACTGAGAGTTTTTCTCCTTCGGAGCGGTCGACCGGTCCGGTCGACCGCCTACACCTGTGCACGTTGTGCACGTCCGGTCGACCGACCTTCTGCCAGTTCTGCTGCTGCTGTTTTCTGCCGTTTCTTCCATCGTCTCTTGTCGCCGACTTCTTCGACGATCCCTTGATGGTCCGGGTCAACTTCCTCAGTAAAATCTCTCTCTCTCTCCAACAGGTGGGTCCGACCTGATCTGATCCAACAACTTAAGTTGTGGGTTTTGATCTGCTTAACCCTTATCGGGTTTCGATCCGCTTAACCCTTATTAGGTTAATGAAGACAGATTGTTATTTCAAACCCACAACCTGATGACCCCTTCTCCTCTTCTGATCTCCTGCTAAGGTATGGAGATCTCTGGCGGCGGTGGCGGCGATGGAGGTCCGGAGAGGGCAGGAGTAAAGCGGGGAACTCCGGTGAGCACAGGGTGGCGTGGACGAGGTGTTTGAGACGGCGAAGCAGAGATCTCGGCGGTGGCGAGGGCAGATAAAAGCGGTGGAGGGTGTTGCGGTGATCATGGTGGTCCGACGAGGTCGTCAGAAGATGGCGACGATGACATGGTTCGAAGATCGGCCGAGTCAGAGATGACTCGGTCGAGTTGTCTCTGACTCGGTGGGCGTCGCAACGAGAGACCGCGACAAGAAACGGGCTGTGCTCCGATTTTTGAGCAACTCGAGGCTGACTCGGCCTCGCCTCGGTCGAATTGGTCGATTACCGATACGACTTGGGTTGACTCTCGGCTGATTCGATCGAGTCGGCCTCGAGTCGGTCCACGCTACTGTGAACCCGTGAATCTTGGCGTCTTAAAAAGGGGAAACCCAGATCTGAGCTCCGTCTTCCTCTCTTCTTCGCCCTCGCCTGTGAGCCCCTATCACCCTTCGTCTCTTCGTCCGCCGGTGAGACCGCCGCACCTGTCGATCTCTCCCTTCAGGTAAATCTCTCTCCCAGTCTCTCTTTCGGTCTCTCTCCCTCTCTCTGATCTCTCCGTCTCTTTTTCCCGATCTTACCCTCTCCCTCCTCTTTCCCTCTCTTTGTCTCTCTCTCCCCTTCTCCCTCAGTCTCTATAGAGATTTAAAATTTATTTTAATTTAAATAGATCTTATTTTAAAATTTAATTAGATATTGTTTTAATTTAATAGATCTAGTTTTTAAATAGATCTTGTTTTTTAATTTAATTTATAGTTGAATAGATCTCATTTTTAAATTTAATTAGATATGATTTAATTTAGTATGATTTAAGTGTAGATATGAGAGACTGAGACTTATAGTTGGATTTAAGTAATTTTTAAATACATCTCTCTAATTTTTAAAGGCATTGATCCTTATATGTCCTCATCGAAACAAAAAATAATCAAAAGCATATTCTCATCGGACAGATTCAAAAAAGTTGAAAAAATCATTTCAAAGTTCTTCCTCCACAATGAAGGCATTTGTCGTAGTGAGCAAAATAGAGGTGTAAGAGAAGCAGATGATGATAATGAAGATGTGAGGGTTTTATCCAGTTCTAGTAGTGATAATGGTGATGATGATGACGATACTGATGACGATAATGACGGTGGTGGTGATAATGACAATAATAAGGGCAACAATAGTGTTGATGGAGGGGCTTATAGTCTCGAAGGTCATATGCAGGGGTGGGTATTATATCAGACCAACATTATGGTATGAGATATGGGTATGGTCATAAATCACAACTTGAGAGATCTGCGGTACTAGTACCAATTTCTCTACTTATCGTAGGGATGATTACGATGATGATTTTGTGCCTCATCGCAATCCAATATGAAAACGACTACATTATGCAGTTATTTATGGATGTATTTGATGGAAGTGACTATATTATGTATGTATTTTGGTGTGTTTCTAATGATGACGCATGTATTTATGCATTCTCTTTACCATTAGTGTGCTAAGTGATATGTTTTGGACATGTGATATATAAATATTGATGTTTATATTTTTTTTAAATTTATCGTGATTTTTTCAGAATTTTTTGAGCTTTCTATATAGCGTTTTACACGTATAGCCCGAGTCGGTTCCGTAACGCCGCCACCGATACGTCTCAGTTGCCGCCGAGTCAGCAGCCAAGACCACGACTTTAAACCCTGACGACGATGGTGGGGTTGTTGGAGGCAAGCGGCAATGGCGTCGGGAAAAATAGATCTGATAACTCACGGTCGGAAAGGGTTACTCGGTGGCTCGGTGGCGTACGAGGGTTTCGGCGTGGTGACTTCATTGAGGTTCTAGAGACGACGGTGACTTCGTTGAGGTCCTGGAGATGATAGTGGAGGGCTAGGGTAGCGGCAATGGGGGAGGCGTGGCGGTGGGTAGGGGAGGCCGGCGAGGAGCGGTGATGAGTCTGAAGGTTGTTGTCGAGGCGTTGATGCTCTTAGCGATGGATGCTGAGGCTTCGGTGAGGGATGGCGGGTCGGAGAGGTCCAGCAAAGGTAACCGATGGTGATGATGGGCAAAAAGAGCAGCGGTGGTGAAAACCCTAGATGGGTTAGGGTTTTGAAAGGAGATGAAGGGAGGAAGACAACACTGCCTATTTTCTTTTAGGGTTTTTCTTATATTACCCCTTAAATCTTTTATATTTTTAAATTTATCCCTCAAATCTTTATATTTCTAAAATTACCCTTCAAAATCATCTCATATTTTTAAAATTACCCCTGATGCTGGTTTCAGTTTGTCTTTTAACGGTTTTAAGATGATTACCAATTAACCCCACTAATACTTTCCTAACCTCTCTCTCTCTCTCTCTTTCAAACCGTCGCTTTGTCTCCCTCAAAAAACCCAAAAAAAAACAAAGTAAGCCCTTTTAAAATCTTTTTTCACTTTGAAGGTGACACTCCTCCTTCCAAATTCCCATGTAACAAGAAAAAAAAGAGATGCCAGAAAAAGGCTGAAAAAGTTCCCTGAAATTAAATAGGGAATGAGCTGAGGGAATGGCCTATATTTTAGCCTGCATCAAGGCGAAAAATATTGGTTCTCCAGATTGATTCGTTGCCACTAATACTTTCCTAGTCTGCATCAAGGCGAAAAATATTTTAGCCTGAAAAAGTTCCCACTAATACTTTCCTAGTCTTTCTCTCTCTCTTTCAAACTGTCTCTTCGTCTCCCTCAAAAAACCAAAAAAAAAAAACAGAGTGAACCCCAGATTGATTCGTTGCTGCCGCCTCCTATCTCTTCACTGTTGGTTCTCAGCCGCTCTCTATTTTCTCTCTTATCTGACCTTCGCCTTCTCTGTGAACCTTATATCAAGAATGTTATTTGAGGATAGTTATAGATAATCAAACAAAAATGTTATTTAGTTTGGTAATCAACTTTAAAAATGTTGTAGCTGTGATTTTTGTAGCTGCTCAAAATCCCATCTCATTAAAATGCAATCCATCGCATATCATCATCCAATTTGCTGTAAAGACATTAAGTCACAACTCAAAGTACACATCCCCTGCATCTACACACTATTCACATCATCAACCTCAAAATTTAACAACAATACAAATCATGTTTACTGCAAATAACCACAAGTACAAATGTATAAAAATACTTAATCAAACAATCATACCCAAAAACTTGATGAAGCACTCAATACAAACAACATCAAACTTGAAGAAGTACTCAATTCATAACACAAGCTTACAAAGTCTTGCACTAAAGGCAAAACGCATCAGACATTCAAAACACAAGCAAAATACAAAACATTGAGCTAAAAGTCTTGCACTAAAAGTCTTGCACACAAGCTACGGTTTCCAGATTGGTACAGTGTGCTTGCCCCTCAATGGTACTGTTCTTCTTGCTGAAGTCACTCTTGGGAATGGCTCTACTGGCATGTCAAAAGGTGATTCCTCAGAAGGTATGTATACACCATACCCCTCTGGAACTCTCCTATCTCTCCCCCGGCCTCCTCTGGATGTCCCTCTTCCTCTTTCTCTGTGAATAAAATGAACAAATCAGTAAGTTAATGAAGTTTGAGTTAGATAGTTACTATAAGTAAAGAATAATTATAGCTTTCTTACCTCCTTCCTGTTGAAGTAGATGTCACTGAGGAAGTATTGATAGTAGCAGAATTAGACTGATCTTCATTAACTTGTATAGAAGGTTGATTAGACTGTGGTGCTTGCAATACTGGTGGATTTATTGGCATCTTGCAAGTATTCCTATGGTGACCCCATCCTCCACACCTAGTGCACTTATGCCTTCTCTTGGCCACCTATATATATTGATTCAAATCAATCAGCCAAAAAGAATTTGTTGACTAAAGTCAGTTCAGTGAGTAACTGAGTGTGTCGTGTCAGGTTGTGCTTGCAGTACATATGTGGAGACATCGTAAATTTAAGTTTAGTAACATAGAGTGAGTGAAAATTTGAAAGGTTTGTTATTTGGGCTATGGTTCAGTTGGCACATTAATATGACTCTAGCATGAACTTTATCTAGTTCTCCATAAGAAAAAAAGGAAATAAACACATATTCTAAGCACTGACTGGAGGATCCAAAAATAAGGGATCTTGTGTGTGCATGTGTGGAGTTGTCCTGTTTTCTTGAAATGAATTAGGGATTGAAATGTTTAGTCTCCAAGATTTAGTAACTACTTTGTTTGAGTTTGCATTTGCTTAGGTGCAGTCTTACAGTGTGGTTTTTTTTTTTTAATTTGCATTATAATTTTTGTGTTAAGAAAGTTTCATGTCCCTTTTAGACTTAATTTGACAGGATTTTGTTTCCAAGTTAGAAACATGATTCAGTTTAGTTGTTCATAATAGGTGAAGCATCCCACAAATAAAAATTGAGAAACTGAAACAAACACATTACAGTACCTGAAATTTGAATAAAAACTATTTAAAATTTGAATACAAACATAATACAAAACCTTAAATCTCACTTTGAACTTGAAATTGTGTGTGCATCAGGTTGTGTGTGTGTGTGTATACAAACAATTTGAAGCATTCATACAAACCTGAAATTGAGAAACTGAAGCATGCACGGACATTTGCATGGGTTTTTAGCAAGATATACTATAGAACTATTACATAACTAGCATGTACAAATATATTACAGAACTAGCATGCACACATATAAATTTAGAAACTGGAGCATGCACACAAAAAAAAACATATAACTTACCTTTCTCTTCCCATCTTCTTCATCTATTCCTCTGATTCTCTGCTTCTTGGGTCTTCCTCTTGGCCTCTTAGCATGAGGAGGACCAACTGTGAATCCCAAGTCCAAGGCCTCCCACTGATCTTTTGAAGGCATAGCAGCAATAGTCCCTTGATAAGCTAAACGGTACCTGAGTAGAAAAATAAAAACAATCATGCATCTTGATTCTACTTTTCAAAGACATGTAAACATAAAGAAATATATAGCTTTACCTACTAATATAAAAGCATTCATCCACAAAGTCTTCCCATCTTGCATTTCTCATCTCTCCAATCACTTCTCCAGCATGTTTGCATGGCAATCCAGTCAACTGCCACTTCCTACATGTGCAAGTCCGCATCACCATGTCAAGAACTTCTCTCTTCTCCATACAGTCCACTTCAGCAATTCTATCATCCGACCTTCTTACATGCCAACCACCGAGATTCTTACTCAACTCTTTGACATATCTATCTGCCAGTGGCACCAATACACCCTTCCATTTTGCTGCCAACTTTCTCCTTTCGTTCATCTTCTCCATAATCTTGATTCTAATCTGATCCACTAACTCTACACAAGGCATGTATCTAGCTTCTAACACCCATGCATTGAAGCTCTCAGATAAGTTGTTCACAATATAGTTATTCTTACATACCGGAGAAAACAAGGACCTAGACCAGTAGTAGCCATTAACTGTGTAAGTGGCTTCTAACTCCACAGCAGCCTCCTCTGATGTAGTTCTCAACTCTGCTATACTTCTACAATAATCTACAAGATTATTTGCTCTTGCAGCATCCCAAACAACTCTCTCAAAGAATTCACCAGGGTAAGTCTTCTTAAAATTCTTCCACAAATGTCGCATACACACTCTGTGTTCTGCATGTGGAAATAACAACCCAACAGCTCTTTGTAACCCCTTCTCCTGATCACTGATGATGGTGATGTTCTCCAATTCAGTCTCCATAGCCTCCTTCAAATGTTGTAGGACCATATCCATGTAACTTCAGACTCTCCTTCCACCACTGCAAATGCCACAGGGAATAACCCATTATTTCCATCCAAGGCAGTAGCTGATAATAAAGTCCCAAGGTACTTACTCCTTAAATGACAACCATCCACACCCAAGAAAGGTCTACACCCTAGCTTAAACCCTTGGATGCAACTCTTGAAAGAAACAAACATTCTTTGAAATGCCATGTCACTTTCTAGCATGTAATCAATGTGACTTCCATGATTTCTTGCTACTAGTTCTGCTTTCAAAAAAGGAACATAGTTGTAGCTCTTTTCAACATTACCAAATATCAACTCTTTAGCTCTTTCTTTAGCTCTCCAAGCTATACCATAATTGATTTTTACAGCAAATTTATTATCCACAAGTTTCATTATCTCTCTTGGAGTGATATTGGGATTCTCCCTCACATCTTTCAACAACAAGTTGGTCACCCATCCAGAAGATGCACTTTTATTACCAGATTTGTTCACTCCGCAACATGAGTGATTTGGATTCAGTGTCTTCAGCTCAAAAGTCTGTGAATCTTGCAATTTGCTAGCTCTCATAAACCATTTACACCTCTTGTCAACACATTTTACAACCACCCTCTTTTTATCACTCTTATCCCATCTAAAATTGAAGTTTTTGACAATACTATGTTGCCTCACACACAATCTAAACTCATTAGCATCACTGAATTTAGATCCAACTTGAAACTTGGGATCCTCAAAGTCAATATCAAACACTTCATTTGCCTCAGTGACATCATTCTATCATCTGATGTCATCAAATCCTCTGCATCTAGGTCCGCCGCCTCCTCCTCGTCATCATCTGAGCTTCTTGTCTCTTGATATGTCTCTTCTGGGTAAATATCATCTGCCTTATCTTCTGCAAAATCATCATTATCAATTTTGACTCTCTCATCTTCCTCATATGTGGATGTAGACACTGAATAGTTGTTTGTCCTTACCCTTAGTGCTACTGTATTTTCGGCATATTCTGACACATCTACATCAACCATACCAGTGTTCAACACTGTCTTTGATTTTCTCAGGTTGTTGATGCTATTGACGGCCATTTGAACTTGTTGTCTTTCTTCTCTAGGTTTTTCTCTTGTAATTATCCATAGCTCCATCTTCTCTTTCCTCTGGTAGCAATTGAGTAGCAATTGATACAATTGCTCATCAGTTTTCACCACTTCATATATTTTTGGTTTTGTCCCAGGCAAAGTTGCACTTACTATAGAAATAGTACCATACGTCCAAGGTGCAATTGCAAGGTGATAATCCACAACATCTTGCAATTTTGTATTATATAACTCAAAAGAAGTAGTCTTTTGATGCCCACAAACATACTTCTTCCTCCCAGCTCTTGGAATTTTGTTCCAATAACCACCAAATCTTATCACTGTTGTGACTGTAATATAAACATTTCTGCAGCAAAAAAAATAAAGAAAAAAAATATTAGAATTAAACACAACAAACAGAATGGGAAAACATGCAAAATTTTGATATACTCAGCATGACTTCAGAGTTCTCATTTTATGCTAAACTCTTAATTAGGCAACTTGGCCAGGAAAATTAACATATGTATTTAAACTAGAATGTAGTTTTCATGTATAATACACATTTCCAAGTCTGGATCTGCTCTTCAAGGCACAATATTAAGAATGTTCACAGATACTTCAATATCAGAATTTGAATTAGATCAATATCCGATATACTGACACAAACAAATCATTTAGCTTCAATAATTGTAAGTACACATTAATTGTACTAGTGGCCACTGACCAATAATTTAGATTATCTGACATGATTAACAATCTCCTCTCCATTGGCCATGGAACATAAAAGACAAATAACTAACCATGCACCCTTAACAGGGCAGAGGGCTATAACATCCAGAAAAATGAAAGGGATTACATACACCTTAAGATATGTTACCCCTTCAACAAATCAAATTAATTAACATTTTCAACATTGTTATTTGCTACTAATTTTAATCACATTCAATAAAATTGGAGAGAATTTATAACCATACCTTCTTCCAGGAGCATTCTTCTCTCCTCTGAAGCTTTCCCAACCTCCATTGAGAATGACCTAGAGTTCACAGAGTTAGAGAGCCAGAGAGGAGACAACGAGGTTATTGGAGATACATGGTTCCAATAGTTATAGAGCAAAATCTTGATTGAGGATGAGGGTCAGATAAGAGACACTCCTTCCAAATTTCGATGGCAAGCCTCCGGGATTTTCCCAATCTCTCAGAATCTCAACAGAAGCATTTTGTATCTTGTTCCAATATTTTTCGCCTTGATGCAGGCTAAAATATAGGCCATTCCCTCAGCTCATTCCCTATTTAATTTCAGGGAACTTTTTCAGCTTTTTTCTGGCTTCTCTTTTTTTCTTGTTACATGGGAATTTGGAAGGAGGAGTGTCACCTTCAAAGTGAAAAAAGATTTTAAAAGGGCTTACTTTGTTTTTTTTTGGGTTTTTGAGGGAGACAAAGCGACGGTTTGAAAGAGAGAGAGAGAGAAAGGTTAGGAAAGTATTAGTAGGGTTAATTTGGTAATCATCTTTAAAACTGTTAAAAGACAAACTGAAACGAGCATCAGGGATAATTTTAAAATATGAGATGATTTTGAAGGGTAATTTTAGAAATATAAAGATTTGAGGGATAAATTTAAAAATATAAAAGATTTAAGGGGTAAATATAAGAAAAACCCTTTCTTTTATTTTTTGATTTTTATCTTTTTCTCTTTTGATTTTTTTTGTTTTTTTTTTGTTTTTTAAAAAAACTAAACAGAAGAAGATGATGGATGAGAAGAGCATGAATTTCGGCTCTGATGCCAAGATGATATGGGACAGAAGAAAATTTAAGATTTGTGATGGGGATTTGGTGGATTTGAGAAAGAGCAGACATTTTGGGAGGAACAATAAGGGAAAATAAACAAAATTTAAAGAAAAGATATGATCATGGATCGCAACCCGGATCTTGGCTTCACTGTCGTTGATTCAATCCATGAGATTAGAACCAATACCAAAGCAAATAGCTTTTCAAATAATTCATAATCATTATCTGTTTTATTCATTGAATAGAGTCTCTTTAAATAAACTCCTACAAAGAGAACTTTCCTATCATACATGATGTGGGACTAAACAACTAAAGCAAACAAAAACTACAATAAAAGCAACTAAAAGTGATCCCATCACTTAAATAATAATCTTCGTGTCACTTTTCTCCATGGCCGAAAAGAGCTATAAAACTCAATTTCTTAGTCTAGTACTATATCGTGTAACTTGTATTACCAAATATAAAAAAAAAAACAGCAAACACCTTATCCTGCAACAAGAAATTCTTGAAAATGTAGTAGATGTGTGGCATGTGTCTATCAACTTACAGCTTCTAGATAAACTACTATGCATGGGTGAGTGACTGCTAAAACCAAGCTTTGTCATTATCCCAGTGCCCTAAATGCTTCATATTCCATGTTGAGCTGAAAATTAGGTGTTCTATTTGTATTGTTACATTACAAGGGGCAAATGTACTACTGATGTGCCTTATGTCAATTAAAAGAAGAAGAAAAATAAACTCATTAACCTATTCCTTGTTGGCTCACAACAGCAGTCAATAAACATGTAATCTGCAAACCTATACAAAAGTACAGTTGAACTCCCGCCATTGCTCCTTCCAAAAATTGATAACTCATACACCTGTATATACACGTGTTGCTATATATAATCTGATATAATAAATTAAAGTTTTGATACATTATGGCTCCTGCTATCTTTTTGCACTTAATATTCATATATAGGGGATATATTTCAGAAGCCACCCGATATCAAGAAATTACTTCATTCAATTTTTATCCACAATCAGCACAATTTAATAATTTATAACCTTTATATGGTAGGCACAACAACAAAAAATTCCCAAGCAAGAGTTTACATAATTCTCATCGTAGGAGCAATAACTATACAGAAGGTGGGAAATGTTTCAGTTTCACAAAGTAAACTTATAGTGTAGCAGAATCATCAAGAAATCAAGAATTGTTTTAATTCAAGTCACAATAAATAGGAGCATGATCTCAACTTTCCCCCAATCATTATAATACTACAACAAACACTAGTAGGATTTTCTGAAAAATCTAATGCAAACATCTTGGCAGCATTTACTACGATCTAAAGAATAATATTGAACAGTCTCTTAGTTGCATTTATTAAAGAGTGACAAATAACATCTAACAATTGTAAAATGGATTTCAGGTCAACTGAAAATCAAAAGTTAAAGTGATGCATTATTAATTGCCTTGGTATTAACATGGCTAGAGACCGAAAACAAAATTATTGGTATGGCATCCTAATTATACTGTGTTAGCTTTCACATATTTTTGGAAAATTCACAATAATTAACATAACTGAAACACCGACTAGAAACTCCGCAAAGCAACTTACTCGGTAACTTTTGACAAATCTTCGTAAAACAGTAACACTCATCAGACATGGAAAATTAGGTAATGGAAGAAGAAGAAAATCCTGCAACACACATATCGAACAACTCAATATATAACTAAATTATTGATGACATTCCAAGAACATTAGAAGAAAAATACCAGAAAAGGTATATAGCAGTAAAACACATACAGAACATTATTCCAGATATCAATTTAAGTACCAATAGACTATGATACTTACCAAAAAAGATAAACAAGAAGATACATGAACATGGTAATACAGTATAACTATTGAAACCACCCAACTAAATTTAGTAATAGATGATACATACATCACAATGCTGCAAAAACTTATAGAGAGCGTAAAGTACCTATACTGAGTTACATATCAGTATTTCTGCAAAACTGTTTAGATTTCCTACAGAGTGTCCGTCAACAACATAAAAGCTCGAGATCCCTACTTGCATGGTAATGAGTCTCCTTCACGGCTAGTTACCATATAACAAATGCCTCTAACAAAGGATAGCTGATGTTTCTTGTCAAGAGAGTGATCCCAAGAATGTGTTAGTGCTAGAACACAAGAACCCTTATGACATCCTCCGAATAGGAGCAAAGCCGAGAACAGTTCTCTCCATATAGGCCCACAAGGCCAGAAGTCAAAGCTGGCAAGAACCCACAAAATGTCTTGAAACCAAAAAATACAGTGCGACTTGATCTGCTTTACTCTTCAAATGAATTGAGACATATTTTCTCAAGTATTAAGGGCCAATCCTCACCAAGTTGCTTTGGGTTTAGCTCCATTGCTACCCTAAAATCCTCCAAGATACTGGACTGCGCCTTTTCATCTCTATTCTTCCATCCAGAGACTCACGACTGTTCAGTGCATGCATGTTATTTCCCTGCCAAGCACCGTTGACAGGCTTCTTCTGAAGCAGCTCCTGATAGACCGGCTGCTTTATTGGTTCTCTCTCTGATCTTGATACAACCAGCTGAAAACACGATTTAATTAACTGCTTTAAATAGCTATCCAACCCATTATTCAACAAATTGGCACAGTCCAATGTCACACCTTCCAATCCTTGTGTTCTTACTACTCCCTCCATCCTCTTCATCAAATTCTCAGTATGACACAACTCACTACTAGTGAAGCTTCTACCAAAACTACTTCTACTACTACTACCGGCCAAAGTTAAGGGTCTCTGTGCCCCACCGACACTCGGTGGACAGAACGGAATTCCAAGTGGCGCATGAAGAGGATTTGTTCTCGAGCACAAATCCAAGACACTACTTTGCTCCACCTCTTCCTCTCTTAGTGCTTCTGCCACTTCAATTCCCAATGAACTTCCTATTCTTGGTCTCTTAGCTTGCTGCTCCTTAGGCACACCATGACGATTTTGCAGTGGTCTCTTCACATCACAATGACCCAAAATACCATTCTCCCTAACAATCACCCCATTGGGTCCAAGTGAACTTGAGCGATCTTTAATCCTCCGTTCTCGAACTCCTGCTGACCTACTCTTTCGAGGTGATTCGGAAACAAATCCCCATTGGGCCAAACCGGTGGTGGCAGAGCTGGGGTTGTAGTTGGATGGGTCCCATCTTCAACTGGCTTGGGATGCAATGGTGGCGGGGTCTTGGCATTGTAAGCATTCTTGAGGATTGACTGAATAAGCTCATTGTGCAAATGGATATTCTCTCGCCCGAGGGTTGAGAGGCAGAGCTTGTTGAACTCAACTTTGCCCAGTTTCTGAGCTAGCAACTGATTCAAGTAGCTGAAGTAGAGACGGGTTCGATCCGGACCGATTCTCTTAGCTATTTTAGACTTCAATTCCCCGAGATTGATCCGAGTTCGGTCAACGAGGGCCATAAAATTCACCATATCAATGCTATGATTCTCTCTTTTTTCTTTACTGGGGTTTAACCAAATTTGAATTTGGGCCATAAAATTTCACTGGATCAATAAAAGTAAAGATAAGCTACCCAATAGTCAAATTGAGCTTTTCCTTACTGGGTTTCAATCAAAATTGGAACTTTTTCTTTTTCTCTCGGATTGGGAGAGTAATAGAGAACAATGCAGGCAAGAATCTCATGTTGTCTATACAAAACCCTAATTGGGGGAAAACAGAGACAAAGCGAAGTTCCACCCAAAACCCCGCAAATTAAACTCGAATTCTGCTCTGCAGTGATCAAAACCTAGCGGAAATTAAGGAAAGCACAAATTTGGTAAGGAACTGGACGGGAATCCAATTAAGAGAGGTGGATCAAAGTGGGGTCAGAGTTTGGTTTTGGAAGTAAAAGATAAACAATCGAAGCGTGAGAGAGAAAGAAAGAGAGAGGAGAGATGAAGCTGACCTTTTGAAGCTCGAATTTTGAAGTGAAAAAGGATTTCGTAGCTCGAATTCACTGCCTCTGTCTCTTGATTCAAGTGCTCATTCTGCTTGCTGCTGGCTGCTGCTGCTTTCTCTCTCTTAGTTTGTTTTGGTTTCTCTCTCCAAAACTCTCTTTTTCTTTCTCTCTCTCCGTCAATTGGATTGCACTCTCGCGATCGCTCGCCACAGAGCAGCAAGAAGAAGAGGAAGAAAATACTAGGTTTTTCTCGTTCGTTTCTTTGTTTCCCTCTCTCTCTCTCTCTCTCTTACTTTCCTCAGAGTTATTTTTTTTTAAGTTTCTAGAGTCTCTTTACTTTTTAAATTAAATTAAATTAAATTAAATAATAAAAATAGCGTTCTGAGGGTCTTTCTTGTGTCCACTTACTAAAATTTTCATATTTTCAAATTTATTCTCCAAATCTTTATAATATCAGAATTCCTCTCTAAATTTTTTCATATTTTTAAAATTATCTTCTCGATCAAAATTATCGCACTACCTCAGACTCCCCCCCCCCTCGGTTGAACTTTCACAATTTCTTTAAACCCCACTGAATTTACAGTCTAGTTCTTGACCTCCAAGGCTCCATCTTTCTTCATCTCAACTGTGTTCTTATCAGAATCAGTGTCATTCTTTACTTGAATCTTGTCCAAAACTCTATTCTTTCCGGACTCTGAAAAATTTTCCTTAGACCTAACTCGAATCTGAGTCTGATTCTCCCCTTATGTGCCATTCTGCACCGTCCCAGTTCCCAGATCGCATCTTTAGAAGACCCGCCTCCATCGTCGACTTGATTGGCCGCTGAAGATGATGAATTGGGAAAGAAGTGGGACATGATAAAGGGAGACCTAGGATCGGTACGGGACGAAGGAGGCCTTGAAAGAGGAGGCAGAGGAGGAGGAGAAGAGGTTGCAGAACCAAGAGGAGGACACGTTGCTCAATGGGTTGAAAGTGAGAAACGCATTACAAACGACGAAGTTGAAAACAAAGTCGTAGGCGAAGAGCTTGGTCCTTCTGGTCCTCGCCGCTGAGATGAGGGCCTTGATATTGGAGGGAATGGGGCTTAAGGCAGAGCGGGGCTCGAGACAGAAGAGGAGATGGGCTGTCAGGGTATTCTGGGATTTCACATTTTCATAACAGATAATGAAAGAGTAATTTTGAAAATATGAAAGAATTTGACAAATAATTATGATATTATGATGATTTAGAAAGTAATTTTAAAAATATGAAATAATTTGGAGAATAATTATGATATTACGAAGATTTAGGGAGTAAATTTGAAAATATGAAAGATTTAGGAAGTACATGTGAGAAAGACCCTAATTTCTATTAGAAGATGGTATTTTGCATTTGGGTAATTTTTTAAATAAATACACTTTTAAAAATAATTCTAAAAACTAATCTTTCTCAAAAATATTTCTAAAAATCGACCTTTGATATGTTGCAAAGACGCCACGTCTGCGGTGGTCGTTTCGCCCTGTCAGTGTGGCAACCTCCTCTGACGAGCAGTTGCTTTTTTTTTATCAACATTTGACAATTTCGGACGAAAAAAATGCTAATTTCGTTCGGGACTGTCAACTCTGAACAAGAAATTAATTTCTTTTTTAGCATTTTTTGTCCAGATTGCCAACCTTGAAGCACAAACGCTCAAATTAAACCCTCTTTCTCCCCAATTCAAAGGGCCATCAGCTCCTCCCATCGTCGCTGCCGGAATCACTTCTTCTGCCCTTGCCTCCTAAGCCACTGCTGACACCACTCTCGTCTCCTCTCCGTCAACAACCATGTCCTCGCCACCACCTCATGCTTTCAGTCACGGGGTCAAGATTTTTGCAAAGGAAGAGTAACTAATAAGTTTATTTCATGGATTCAAGCGTCTTTTCATAGCTGCATGAGCGGTTGATGGTGATAGTCACCGTTGATGGCCAACACGTGTTGTGATTGGATCAGACAAATTATTACTCAAAATTATTATAAACAAAGACATAAATTTAGAGATGATTAGTTTTGTGAAATTAAACTAGAAGTCAAGCAGAGATTAGTGAGCTTTTTTTTTTTATTGAGGAGCAGTAGACAATTGTTGCTGATATCCAGGGGCCCTTCTTGCCAACGGGAGAAGGGGTTGAGGCCATAGCCGGCGTTGATGACATGGCGATTGAAGGAGTTGGCAAAGTCCACGCTGGCGACGAGATTATGTGAGGTCATCATCTCTGAGAGGAGGAGACGAGGAGACTGATGGTTTGTCACAGTCGGTTTTTGAAAATATTTTAGGGAGGTTGGCTTTTAGAATTATTTTTAAAAAGTGTATTTATTTAAAAAAAAAAAGAAAATTACCCTTTGCATTTCCCTCTTGCTCGACAAAAAGTGAGATTTTTCCAACATAAAAAAGGGTGAAACATGAGCAGTATGATTAGCTAAGAATAGTGTTTTAAACACGTTTTGTTGTACTAATTATACATTTAAGAAGAGAAGTTCATCTATTATTGTTCTAGATTTTGGACAGAGGGTGAGATTTATCCTTCTTGTTGCGGGCGGTAGTTTTTGAATTAAATTTTAACAATCCTATCGGTAATTTTCTTTTGAGAAATATACTTATAAAGGATATTTATTTCCAAATTCAAACCCTAAAATACACTCTTCTTTTACCATCAAGTACTCCCTACTAATAAGTGCTTGCAAATATGCACAAAAGCGGTAAACATTCTTCGTATTGGACAAAAATATATGAAGCCGTATCCTGCTTGAACCAAGCTGTGGTCTACCAAGAACCTACACCTCCAACCTTGACGCCTAGAAATTATGACTATTATATTGCATTTGCGATGGGAAACTGACCAAATTCCACCGATAAAGAAGAGGAAGAAGGAGGATGGGGGTAGGAGGAAGGAGGAGAGAGGAGGGAGAGGAGGGGGAGAATGCTAGAAGGAAGAGAGGAGCGTTCCTGCTCCGGCAGCTCTCTCTCACTCCCACACACACATATACACATATATATACATATACATATATACATATACATACATACATACATACATATATATGTGTGTGTGTGTGTATAGAGAGAGAGAAAATGTATATCAGCCCGCGGGCTGAGAGTACTCTCTCAGCCTGCGGTGACGTGGCTCAATTTGTCACCTCACTAACTTGCGGCCCGCTTATAGGAAGAAGTTAAATTACCAAATACCCCTTATGAAAAGCTACTTTTTCTTTAACTTTCCTTATTGTTTATTATTTTTTTGCCCAAAAGGCAATTTTTGGAGCGCACGTTGTCAGACTTGTTTATTATTATTTTTTCCCCCTTTCTTTTTGCCGCTCTTTATATGATTTAGGTTATTGATTATAAATTATTTTTTCCCCCTATTTCCTTACCTCTCTTTGTCAGATCTAGGTTCTCCTATATAGTTTATTTTTTTGTGTATATAATGTAGACAGAGACTTTGGTCGCAATGTACATGGTTAATTGCGACCAAGGTCGCAATGTTGTTATTGATAAAGAGGGCCAGCATCTGCAATCTAGGGTCGCAGTACAATGACTGTGACTTAGGTCGCAGTACGTTAGGTAGGTGTTTCCTTTATATTAACACGCATATGTTGTTATTGATAAAGAGGGCCAGCATCTGCAATCTAGGGTTGCAGTACAATGACTGCGACTTAGGTCGCAGTACGTTAGGTAGGTGTTTCCTTTATATTAACACGCATAGCGACCAAGGTCGCAGTGTTGTTGTTGATTAATACTAAAGACCAGCAACTGCGACCAAGGTCGCAGTGTATTTTATTAAGACTCGGCCAACAACTGCGATCAAAGTCGCAACCTTCATTTTAAAATTAACCTTAGAAAATAGATTCATATATATTTAAAAAAAACAAAATACAATTTTTAAACTTCTAATCCTCGTCATTACCATCGTAATCAGATTCGTCGTCAAGAGTATGACTGCTTTCGTCTTCCGTATCGCTTTCCGTCCCTTCCTCCTCTTCAACGACAATCTCCTCTTCGCTTTCTTCCTCATCATGTTTGTATTTTGGTTCATCAATGAACTTTCAGAACGGGTCGTCTGTATCAAGCTCATCCTCTGACCCGTAGCGAGGCATATCTTCAGAATTATACATCCAATCATCATTAGATGATTGGCTTCTTTCCGGTGAAGACGGTGGAGAAGACATTTTTTGAATCTATTTTCCGAACAGTGAGAGTAACGAGTTTGAGCAAAAATAATTTAGTATGTTTTTAATCCTTTACTGATGACCCTTTATATATTTTTAATCCCGGAATTCCAAAGGGTTTAAGCTCTCAAACCACGTGAATATCTCCCAACTTATTTTCTACCTTTTCTTAAAAATTGTATACTTCCTAGTAGGGGTGAGCAGAGTTCGGTTATAACCGAAATAACCGACCAAAAACCGAAACCCGAACCCGAACCGAACCGAACCGCTCTAGTTCGGTTCGGTTTCGGTTTTGTGTTTCAAAAACCGAACTCGACCGAACCGAACCGAATCTCTTACCCTATATATCACCCCACCCAAATTCAATTTAGTGAATCATATAGTTCATAAAAAATTGGTGAAAACTTATCTCATTACTTCTAGCAATACCATCTTTTTTATATTGAATATGTGAAAGTTATGTTAAGTACACCATCACAATTAAGAATAATATTATATTAATATAGTTCTTTTTTTTTCATTCTTGCCATTAACAGTTAGTAATAATTATATGAGTTTTGATATAAGAGCCCAAATATAGCGTAAAAGTTTTGGAATATGAAATTTTTAATTCACATTAAGGTTAGGGTCTTTTTCTTATTTTTAATTTGGGTATTGAATATTTGAGATTAGAATATTAAAGGATGATAATATAATGGTGATTAAAAAATGTAAGAAATGATGGAAAAATATTGGCCTAACCGAAAAAACCGAAAACCGAACCGAACTTAGTCGGTTTGGTTCGGTTCGGTTACTAAGTCTAATCGGTTCGGTTCGGTTTTGCAAAATTAGCAAAAACCGAACCGAACCGACCGATGCTCACCCCTACTTCCTAGGTGACTGTTCAGTTATCCAAACAGTTTAAAAGTTAATACACTATAACTTTAAATTACTTTGAACTCCAAAACAGTACATTATTGCGACCATAATCGCATTGGGAACTGATAAATGATTAAGTAACTGCGACCATAAATTGTCAACCGTTAGTCATCAAATACTGTCCTTCGTATAATTTCTGAATGTTTGTCCGATCCTCCTATGAACAATTAAATTGGTTTTTACATATATTATGCGACCATGGACTGCGACTATGATCGCAGTACCGCGACTATGGTCGCAGTATTTAACGAGAGCGATAGTATAATCACAGTTTACGTATTATTTTATATTCTTTTTGTTCTTTATTTTTGACTGTTGTCTGAATAAGGACTGATTCTATAGTCGCAGTTCACCGTATCTTTTGTCTCAGCTGCCTATAACGTATGAATTATTTTTAATTATTGCATCCGTAGTAGGACTGCGACTATGGTCGCAGTGTTTAAGAGCAGCAGTCGCAGTTTGGATATGTAATTAAAAGAGCTTATAAGTTAATATAGTGAGAAAGAGACCTTACAAAAAAATAGAATTAAAAGCTTTTAAAAGAAGACAAAATATAATTGAATATCAGAAGATCAGGAAATCCTAATCCTCGTCATTATCACCATCATAAGCAGATTCATCGTCTTCATTCTTCTGCTCTTCCTCTTCATCACTTATTTCCTCATCATCTTCCTGTTTTTGAGGTTTTTTTGTTTCACCGATGAACTCCCAGAATGGATTGTCTCTATCAAGCTCTTCGTCTGACCCGTTGCTAGGAAGCGAGCCTACAGCATCAGAGGACATGCTTTCATCAAGCATGTCTCCGTCAAGTGGCAGAGGAATAATGTCTTCTTCACTAACCCACATGAAAACTTCATTATCATCATGAATAGGAGGATCAGTTAATACATTATTTGATGTAGTGAGATAGTCAAAAGGAGTGAAGTCCAGACTGGTATCAGATTCACTAGAATATCCTGAAGACAAAGGCCGGTGGGGGAACGATTGAAGTTGAAATCTAAGTGTTCAGAGGAAGAAGATGGGGAAGACATGATTCAAGAATGAATTTTTTTTGGAAGTTTTTGAAATCAAATTGAAAAGAAAGAGCAAAAATATAGTTTTTAGGTATGAGATAATATATTAGTAATAAGCATTATATAAAAGTCAATATTGTGGAAGAACATGAATAGTAATAATAATTGTTACAGGTGATGGTTGAGTATGGTAAGAAGTGGTAAAAAAATTAAATATTTAATTGAAGATTTATTGCGGGAGAATCCGAAGAGTTCTTTTTTTTTTCCAGAGGTTTAATACATGAAGTACAAATTAACTTTTTATAGAATTGTTTGTCTATATCTTTAGATTACGTATGGTGCACATCTTTCCTTTCTCGAGATTAACATTAGTGCATCTCTTTTTTCTAAACTGTTGTTGTATCACGGTAGAAAGAATATTAATTACTTCATTTAATTCAGTGTAATTAATATAGTAATTTTTATAAGATTTGATATACGCGAATTGATCTCAGGGTCGCATAGCTAATCCACCCTAGTCGCATATTAAAAATCTTTTAGATAAGGCATGGGAAAGAAGATTGCGACTTTGGTCGCAGTACTGAAGGATGTCGCATTGTTGTACGATAGAATGCGACTAGGGTCGCAGACGTTATATAAAGAAGTTTTGTTATACAATGACTGCGACTAGTGATTGCGACTGTGTCGCAGTTGTCATATAAATTGAAATTATATTGTATTAGGTCGCATAAAAACGTTTTGTTATATTATGAGTGCGACTAGTGACTGCGACTGTGTCGCAGTTGTTATATTGTATTAAGTCTGCGACCATGACATGCTTTTTAAATTTTCAATACTTCTGCTTATTTTACATTATATTGATCCAATTTTTTAATTATATTTTCGATGTATTAAAATTACGAATTTTATAACTGTAGATATATTCAACTGAAATTTTGTTTGTTCATGACTTTATTCCAGTTTAGAATTAAAAAAGGGGTATTTTTGTCAATTTGTTTCACGATTGTTTAGGCGGGATTTTTTTGATTTTTTTTGCGCCAACACACTGCGGCCGATGTGTGGCATATATTCAGCCACGTCCCGCCGGCTGAGAAACTCTCTCAGCCTGCAGGCTGAGGTACAGTAACCCCATATATATATATATATATATATATATATATATATATATATATATATATATATATATATATATATATATATATATATATATATATATATATATATATATATGTACGTACGTACGTACGTACGTACGTACATACAAACATACATAGAGAGAGAGATGTCCTTCCAAAAGGATTTGACCCCGAATTCTTTCCGCTCAAATTCAATCCTCCGACATTCGAATACAAGATCCACTCCGTTGAAGTTGATTTATATTATTTCAAATATCTATAAACTAAAAATCGAAAGTAGTGAGTGAGTTAAATTTATGTCTTTAGACATACAAATTCTCGATCCGGCCATTTTATTATGATCTAAACATTTAAAGACCCCTACAAACCAATTTTTATTAGGTTTTAAATGTTCTACATCGCCAAACTAATCAACTCACTATTTAGGCCGTCCGTTTTTTTCCTACTTGATGGATGTGCAAAAAAGTATTCAAAACACTTGATTTTTAGTTTATTGATACTTGAAATAATACAGATCAACTTCAACGGAGTGGATCTTGTATTCTACTGTCGGAGGGTTGAATTTGAGTGGGAAGGATAAGGGCTCAAATCTTTTTGGAAGGACACATATATGCGGATGATTACACGAACTTGTACATAATGAATTAATGTCCACTGAAAAGACTAATAATCATAGACTTATTGATTATTGAGCCTTCCTTTTATTCACTGATTATCGTTCTCCTACCATTTTATAACCTAGGAATTGTCAGAATCGCTTCACTCTTCCATGCCTGTCACTGACCATAGTTCCTCTTGTCCAACTAAAGAAAGAGAGTACGCATCAAATCCTAAAAGATCCAAAACCCAAACTCTACCTCATCATTTGGTCATAAAAAGTACGAATAATAATATCTCGGGAGTCGCTATTGCTCAAGAACACAAAACTGTCAGAAACAATGCTGCATTCTAACAATCTCACAACAAAAGCAAGGTTCCGGCTTCAATCTTTTATGACCTGAAAGCCAACCAAGACACTGTAACTTGAGCCAGGACATCATCGACAACATTTTTCCCAATCTGCATTCTTTCAGAAAACCAGACGCGCACACAGCAAAAAGATAGAGAGAGACCGATTGGTAACAGGGAATCAAGAGATTGAGAAAAGAACTATTAAAATGAATCAAACCCTCACCCAACATCCAAAGTTCTTCAGTCCAAGTGATTTTCGACATGTTTACAGCAAAAAGAACTGATACAGTTGCATTTTATCAGTTTTCACATTCATTTGGGTTTGGCCTGGATCCACAGACTATTTATCAACATAGAGCACTATTATTTAGCACAGAATTCTGCTTCTGCTTCTGCTTCTGGATTTATCTTGGGGGGGGCCAACCACCAGTTCAGTAGCTGCAACATTATGTGCCTGCAAACGTCAACAATCATGGGGGTCATTGGCAATTTGAAGTCTTTGCTAATGTCATAAAACTATAGATTTTTGACATTAATGCAAAAGTTGAGTTCCACGTCAAGTCAAACCATACAGGCTACACTCTTATGCTCATATATGGCAATGTTCCTTGGTGTTAGTACGGAGTTTGCGTAAAGTGTTAAGATGTAGCAAATACGTGGATATGCCAACATGAGTAGCAGTTTGCTTTGTCTGTCAACAAGCCATCTCGGCTGTCGACAGGCCCCCCATGGCTGTCAACTAGCTTTTCTGGAGAGTCAGAGTTGTGCAGACTGGCTCAGTCTGTCGACATGCCAATATGCCTGTCGACAGTATTAGGTCTCTGGGTAGTTTCCAAATTGAATTCAGAGTTCATTTTTTTATCCGAATTTGGAGTATTTAGTTTCCTTATTTTCATAAACTCTGTGGCTATATAAAAAAAAGTATTGCCCCTATTGATTGTATCATGTACTTGATAATTTTAACCAGATCTATTTCCCCTTCTGTTCAAAGAAGTAGGTAAATTGCCGAACCTCGTTAAATTTGTGTTCACACTTTTTTCCCTTTGATTTCTTTGTTCGTGCAATTGAACATTATTCTCTCGTGTTGCAGTCCTCTGTCGCAAGGGATTCCAACAAGTGGTATCAGAACTTACCGGGTTCGACGGGGAGTTTCGTTGGGGTGGAGCAAATCAACTTGGAGACTGTCTACACTTTCGTTCGTAGGTAAAAATCTAATATTTCCTATTTGGATTTATCTTCACTAATCATTTTTCATATTACTTTGAGGAATCTATTAAGGAGATGGTCGGAGATAGCCAATTCACGGTGAAATCTGTGAACCCACATTCGATGAAAATCGATATGGTAAAGTTTGATGGCAAGAACATCTTTGGGATGTGAAGGTGTGAGGCGGTGGATGCACTGACGACATCTAACTTTGAAGACATATACGCTTGAAAAAAAGCAGGAGGATACTTCTAGAAAGGATCAGGACAAGATGAATAGGACGGCGTGTGGTCTCATAAGATCTCGTTTGACACAAGATATCAAGTATCATGTGTTGTACTAGACTTTCGCAAGGAAGATATGAGAAATCATCGAAAAGAAGTATCTGACGAAGAGCATCGAGACTCGATTGCATCTGAAGAGGAGGTTTTACTGCTTCCAGTTGAAGAGAAAACTCACCATTGGAGAACACATGAGTAGCTACACGAAACTTTTTACAGACTTAGTTAATGTGGATATGTCGATCGAAGAAAAAGACAAGGCGTTGATTCTTCTGAACTCTTTTCCTGATGAAAAGTACGAGACTTTCGTCCTAACCTTGAACAATAGTAAACAAATACTTAACTATAGTGATGTATCAGCTTCTCTTGTAAATTACGAAGTGAGGAGGAAGGACAAGCAATTTTCTCCTAATGGTACATCAGCAGAGGTGTTTGACGATAAGAGGCAGAAGTTCTAATCGGAAGGGTAAAAACGAGCCTGGAAGATCAATGTCCAGACTAGGTTTCAGATATCTGAAGAAGAACTAGTGCGCCTTTTGCAAAGAGTTAAGATACTGAAAGATTTGATTGTCCAAGGATCAAAGATAAGAATAAGGAGTCAAAAATCGAGGCAAATCTCGCAAGGGTGATCAATACCCAATCAAGTAGTACTTTTTAGGCAGGTGGATCAGACTCAAACTCAAGTATTCTTTTTCTCAATCACTACTCCTACTATTGGTTACTCAGGTAATTCTAAGTGGATGCTAGATACATGAGCAATCTATCATGTGTGTCCCAAGAGGGAATGATTTTCTAACTTTGAGAAGCTAGATGGATATTTTGTTGTCATGGATGATGATCGTTCACGTAAATGAAAGAGATAGATACGGTCCATATCAAGATGTTTGATGGGATGGTGCGAGATTTGAAGGAAGTAAGGTATGTACCTCAACTGAAAAGGAATCTTATCTCTGTTAGTGCCTTGAAAGCATTGGGTCTTGAAGTATCTATTAGAAATGGTGTTATCAAGATGACTAGAGACTTAATGATTGTTTTGAAGGGCGTCCGACGCAATAACCTTATGATTTGAAGGGTAGTACGGTTATAGGGCAAGTTATGACTTTTACAAATTCAGATAATGATTGCATTCGTCTTTGACATATGAGGCTCGGACATATAGGGAAAAGTCTTTGCAAGCTCTTACAAAGCAAGGTTTGTTGAAAAGTGTCAATACCTGCAAATTGAATTTCTGTGAACATTGCGTCATCGGGAAAGAAGACCAAGATGAAATTCGGCACCGCGACACATTGTACCGAGAGAATTCTGGGTTATGTTCATGCAGATGCCTAGAGACCTACCAAGACGGCATCTATTGGAGGTAACCACTGCTTTGTATCTTTTATAGATAATTACTCCAGGCGATGCTGGGTATACGCCATGAAGCACAAAGGAAAAACCCTAGAGTTATTTGTGGAGTGGAAAAGAAACATGAAGAAGAGCATGGGAAGGAAGATCAAGGTACCCCGTTCAGACAACAGAGGATAGTATACAAGCGACCTTTTCCTACAGCTGTGCTGCGATGAGGGCATAGAAAGACACTTC
This sequence comes from Agave tequilana, assembly GCA_038442645.1. NCBI lineage: Eukaryota > Viridiplantae > Streptophyta > Magnoliopsida > Asparagales > Asparagaceae > Agave > Agave tequilana. The sequence goes on along the minus strand of JAVJIF010016247.1, from coordinate 27,936 downwards.
ACAGAAGGAGAAACACCGCAACAAAATGGGGTGGCTGAAAGGATGAACAAGACCTTACTAGAGAAGGTTTGGTGCATGTTATCCAATGCCAATATATCAAAATATTTTTTGAGCTGAGCCCTTAGCGTATGCTTGTTGTCTCGTTAACAGATTGACGTCTGCGATAGGAGATAAAACTCCTTTGAAAGTTTGGTCAGAAAAAGGTTCTCAGGATTATAATTCGTTACAGGTATTTAGATATACGACGTACTATCATGTCAAAGAAGACAAATTGGACTCAAGAGCGAAGAAAGATGTGTTCATAGGATTCAAGAAAGATGTTACAGGTCATAAAATTTGGGATCCGAAGGATAAGAAGTTTATCTTGAGCAGAGATGTCACGTTTGATGAAGCTTCTATGATGAAGCCTACAAACTCTCAGTAGGTGGAGATGAAAGATCGAAGAGATATCGCAGCAGGTGGAGAGAGATGCTACTTCACTGTCTCTAAAAACATTAGTATCATTGGAGATCATTCCCGCGATGACATAGTGTGGTGATCATGTAGCCGATCAGGATACTGATGATGATAAAGATCAAGGACAGAATATGTGTGATGTCCAAGAATCCATCGTAGTAGGAAGAATTCGGAGAAATTCACGTAAGCCCAGTTAGCTCATTACTAACATGAACGTGACCTATGCTCTCCCAGTCGTTGAGGAGGCGATCTCGTCTACATATAGAGAAGCTGAAATCATCTAGAGTCCAAGATGTAAAAGGATGCCATGATGGAAGAGATGAGTTCTCCATACAAGAACGACACTTGAGAACTGTCAGCGTTGCCTAAGGGAAAGAAGGCGATCAGTTGTAAGTGGGTAGTTGCAAAGAAACAGGGATCTCTCGATAGTGATATTGTACGCTACAAAGCTACATTGGTAGCTAAAGGCTACGTGCATCGAGAAGGCATTGACTACAACAAGCTATTCTCACCCGTTATGAAGTACTCATCTATTCGAATTTTATTGGCACTGGTGACACAATACGAGTTGGAGCTTGATCAGCTCGACGTGAAACCGCTTTTCTCCATGACGATCTTGAAGAGGAGACCTACATGTCTCAGTCGATGGGACTCAAAACTGCTAGAAAGGAGAATATGGTATGCAAGATGAAGAAATCGCTTTATGAATTAAAGCAATCACCAAGGCAGTGGTACAAGTCTTTTCACAGTTTCATAAGAGGCAAGAAGTACACATGAAGCCATTATGACCCATGTGTATATTATATTAAGCTACATGATGGAGAATACATCTATCTACTGTTGTATGCGGATGATATGCTCATCGCTTCCAAGAACAGATTTACAATTGATAAATAGAAGAAGAATGTCTTTCGAATTTGAGATGAAGATCTGGGTGAAGTAAAAAAGGTGCTAGGCATGGAGATTGAGTGAGTCCTGAAAGGTGGCAAGGTTAGCATGTCGCAAAAAGGGTACTTGAAGAAGGTACTTCAGAAATTCAACATCAATAGTAATACAAAGTCTGTAAGTACACCATTGACTTCTCATTTCAAGTTAAAAGCCACTATGTCTCCTACTTCTATTGAAGAGCGTGAGTACATAACTCACATATCCTATGCTAGCGCGACCGGTAGTATACTTTATGCAATGGTGTGTACAAGACCTGATTTATCATAAAATGTCTCAATAGTTAGCAGATACATGCACAATCTCGGCAGGGGTCATTAGGAGGCAGTAAAGTGGATTTGACGGTACATCAAAGGTACCATAGATGTTAGTTTGGTATTCAAGAAGGATTTTATAGATAAGCATAAGTGTATAAGATATGTTGATTCTGACTATACAGGAGACCTTGACAAACACCGGTCTATAACGGGATATGTTCTTACATTATCCCAAGCATCGGTCAGCTGGCGCTCTACTCTACAGTCTACTATCGCATTGTCTACTATGGAGGCCTAATATATAGAGAGAGATGTCCTTATATATCGCATTGTCTACTATGCTCCGGCAGCTCTCTCTCACTCTCTCCCCCCCTTACACACGTGTGCGTTGAGAGAGAGAGAGATGTCCTTTAAAAAGGATTTGAGCCCGAATTCTTTCCACTCAAATTCAACCCTCCGACATTCGAATACAAGATCCACTCCGTTGAAGTTGATCTATATTATTTCAAGTATCTATAAACTAAAAAACAAGTATTTTTAATACTTTTTGCCCATCTATCAAGCGACACAAATGAATGGCCGAAAGTAGTGAGTTGGTTAGATTTATGTCTTTAGACATACAAATTCTCGATCCAGCCATTTGATTATGATCTAAACATTTAAAGACCCCTACAAACCAATTTTTATTAGGTTTCAAATGTTCTACATCGCTAAACTAACCAACTCACTATTTAGGCCGTCCGTTTTTTTCCTACTTGATGGATGGGCAAAAAGTATTCAAAACACTTGATTTTTTGATTTATTGATACTTGAAATAATACAGATCAACTTCAACGGAGTGGATCTTATGTTCGAATGTCGGAGGATTGAATTTTAGTAGGAAGGATAAGGGCTCAAATCCTTTTGGAAGGACACATGTGCGGATGAAGACGAACAGACGGATGGATAAAGTTTGTGAGAAGTCACGGGAAAAAACCTCCCTTCAGTCGGCTTTGATTACACGAACTTGTACATAATGAATTAATGTCCACTAAAAAGACTAATAATCATAGACTTATTGATTATTGAGCCTTCCTTTTATTCACTGATTATCGTTCTCCTACCATTTTATAACCTAGGAATTGTCAGAATCGCTTCACTCTTCCATGCCTGTCACTGACCATAGTTCCTCTTGTCCAACTAAAGAAAGAGAGTACGCATCAAATCCTAAAAGATCCAAAACCCAAACTCTACCTCATCATTTGGTCATAAAAAGTACGAATAATAATATCTCGGGAGTCGCTATTGCTCAAGAACACAAAACTGTCAGAAACAATGCTGCATTCTAACAATCTCACAACAAAAGCAAGGTTCCGGCTTCAATCTTTTATGACCTGAAAGCCAACCAAGACACTGTAACTTGAGCCAGGACATCATCGACAACATCTTTCCCAATCTGCATTCTTTCGGAAAACCAGACGCGCACACAGCAAAAAGATAGAGAGAGACCGATTGGCAACAGGGAATCAAGAGATTGAGAAAAGAACTATTAAAATGAATCAAACCCTCACCCAACATCCAAAGTTCTTCAGTCCAAGTGATTTTCGACATGTTTACAGCAAAAAGAACTGATACAGTTGCATTTTATCAGTTTTCACATTCATTTGGGTTTGGCCTGGATCCATAGACTATTTATCAACATAGAGCACTATTATTTAGCAGAGAATTTTGCTTCTGCTTCTGCTTCTGGATTTATCTTAAGCTTTTTCGATGATGGGGGGGCAAAGAACAGGGTACTCGCCACCAACCACCAATTCAGTAGCTGCAACATTATGTGCCTGCAAACATCAACAATCATGGGGGTCATTGGCAATTTGAAGTCATTGCTAATGTCATGAAACTATAGATTATTGACATTAATGCAAAAGTTGAGTTCCACATCAAGTCAAACCATACGGGCTACACTCTTGTGCTCATATATGGCAATGCTTCATGGTGTCGGTATGGAGTTTGCATAAAGTGTTAAGATGTAACAGATACGTAGATACGCCAACATGAGTAGCAGTTTGCTTTGTCTGTCAACAAGCCATCTCGGCTGTCGACAGGTCCCCCATGGCTGTCAACTGACTTTTCTGGAGAGTCAGAGTTGTGCAGACTGGCTCAGTCTGTCGACATGCCAATATGCCTGTCAACAGTATTAGGTCTCTGGGCAGTTTTCAAATTGAATTCAGAGTTCATTTTTTATCCGAATTTGGAGTATTTAGTTTCCTTATTTTCATAAACTCTATGGCTATATAAAAAAAAGTATTGCCCCCTATTGATTGTATCATGTACTTGATTATTTTAATAAGATCTCTTTCCCCTTCTGTTCAAAGAAGTAGGTAAATTGCCGAACCTCGTTAAATTTGTGTTCTCGCTTTCTTCCCTCTGATTTCTTTATTCGTGCAATTGAACATTATTCTCTCGTGTTGCAGTCCTCTGTCGCAAGGGATTCCAACAAGTAGTATCAGATCTTACCGGGTTCGATGGGGAGTTTCGTTGGGGTGGAGCAAATCAACTTAGAGACTGTCTACACTTTCGTTCGAAGGTAAAAATCTAATATTTCCTATTTGGATTTATCTTCACTAATCATTTTTCATATTACTTTGAGGAATCTATTAAGGAGATGGTCAGAGATAGTCAATTCACGGTAAAATTTGTGAACCCACATTCGATGAAAATCGATGTGGTAAAATTTGATGGCAAGAACATCTTTGGGATGTGAAGGTGTGAGGTGTGGATGCACTGACGACATCAAACTTTGAAGACATATATGCTTGAAAAAAAAAGCAGGAGGATACTTCTAGAAAGGATTGGGACAATATGAATAGGACGGTGTGTGGTCTCATAAGATCTTGTTTGACACAATATATCAAGTATCATGTATTGTACTAGACTTCCGCAAGGAAGATGTGAGAAATTATCGAAAAGAAGTATCTGACGAAGAGCATCAAGACTCGATTGCATCTGAAGAGGAGGTTTTACTGCTTCCAGTTGAAGAGAAAACTCGCCATTGGAGAACACATGACTAGCTACACTAAACTTTTTATAGACTTAGTTAATGTGGATATGTCGATTGAAGAAAAAGACAAGGCGTTGATTCTTCTGAACTCTTTTCCTGATGAAAGTACGAGACTTTTGTCCTAATCTTGAACAATAGTAAACAAATACTTAACTATAGTGATGTATCAGCTTCTCTTGTAAATTACGAAGTGAGGAGGAAGGGTAAGCAATTTTCTCCTAATGGTACATCAGCAGAGGTGTTAATGATAAAAGGCAGAAGTTCTAATTGAAAGGGTAAAAACGAGCCTGGAAGATCAATGTCCAGACTAGGTTTCAGATATCTGAAGAAGAACTAGTGCGCCTTTAAGATACTGAAAGATTTGATTGTTCAAAGATCAAAGATAAGAATAAGGAGTCAAAAATCAAGGCAAATCTCGCAAGGGTGATCAATACCCAATCAAGTAGTACTTTATAGGCAGGTGGATCAGACTCAAACTCAACGGTATTCTTTTTCTCAATCACTACTCCTACTATTGGTTACTCAGGTAATTCTAAGTGGATGCTAGATACATGAGCGATCTATCATGTGTGTCCCAAGAGGGAATGATTTTCTAACTTTGAGAAGCTAGATGGATTTTTTGTTGTCATGGATGATGATCGTTCACGTAAATGAAAGAGATAGATACGGTCCATATCAAGATGTTTGATGGGATGGTGCGGGAATTGAAGGAAGTAAGGTATGTAGCTCAAATGAAAAGGAATCTCATCTCTGTCAGTGCCTTAGAAGCATTAGGTCCTGAAGTATCTATTAGAAATGGTGTTATCAAGATGACTAGAGACTCATAAAGGGCGTCCGACGCAATAACCTTATGATTTGAAGGGTAGTACGGTTATAGGGCAAGTTGTGACTTTTACAAATTCAGATAATGATTGCATCCGTCTTTGACATATGAGGCTCGGACATATAGGGAAAAGTCTTTGCAAGCTCTCACAAAGTAAGGTTTGTTGAAAAGTGTCAATACCTGCAAATTAGATTTCTGTGAACATTGCGTCATTGGGAAAGAAGACCAAGATGAAATTCGGCACCGCGACACATTGCACCGAGAGAATTCTGGGTTATGTTCATGCAGATGCCTGGAGACCTACCAAGACGGTATCTATTGGAGGTAACCACTGCTTTGTATCTTTTATAGATAATTATTCTAGGCGATGCTGGTATACACCATGAAGCACAAAGGAAAAACCCTAGAGTTATTTGTGGAGTGGAAAAGGAACATGAAGAAGAGCATGGGAAGGAAGATCAAGGTACTCCATTCAGACAACGGAGGATAGTATATAAGTGAAATTTTTCTATAGCTGTGTTGCGATGAGGGCATAGAAAGACAATTCACAGTAAGAGAAACACCGCAACAAAATGAGGTGGCTAAAAGGATGAACAAGACCTTACTAGAGAAGGTTTGGTGCATGTTATCCAATGCCAATATATTAAAATATTTTTGGGCTGAGCCATTAGCGTATGCTTGTTGCCACGTTAACAGATTGACGTCTGCGATAGGAGACAAAACTCCTTTGAAAGTTTGGTCTGAAAAAGTTGCTCAGGATTATAATTCGTTACAGGTATTTAGATATACGACGTACTATCATGTCAAGGAAGACAAATTGGACTCAAGAGTGAAGAAAGATGTGTTCATAGGATTCAAGAAAGATGTTACAGGTTATAAAATTTGGGATTCGAAGGATAAGAAGTTTATCTTGAGCAGAGATGTCACGTTTGATGAGGCTTCTATGATGAAGACTACAAACTCTCAGTAGGTGGAGAGTGAAAGATCGAAGAGATATCGCAGCAGGTGGAGAGAGATGCTACTTCACTGTCTCTAAAAAAATTAGTATCATTGGAGATCATACCGGCGATGACATAGTGTCGTGATCATGTAGCCGATCAGGATACTGATGATGATAAAGATCAAGGATAGAATATGTGTGATGTCCAAGAATCCATTGTAGTTGGAAGAATTCGGAGAAATTCACGTAAGCCAAGTTAGCTCATTTACATGATCATGACCTATGCTCTCCCAGTCGTTGAGGAGGCGATCTCGTCTACATATAGAGAAGCTAAAATCATCTAGAGTCTAAGATGTAAAAGGATGCCATGATGGAAGAGATGAGTTCTCCATACAAGAACGACACTTGAGAATGTCAGCGTTGCCTAAGGGAAAGAAGGCTATCAGTTGTAAGTGGGTAGTTGCAAAGAAACATGGATCTCTCGATAGTGATATTGTACGCTATAAAGCTACATTGGCAGCTAAAGGATACGTGCATCGAGAAGGCATCGACTACAACAAGTTATTCTCACCCGTTATGAAGTACTCATCTATTCGAATTTTACTGGCACTGGTGACACAATACGAGTTGGAGCTTGATCAGCTCGACGTGAAAACCGCTTTTCTCCATGACAATCTTGAAGAGGAGACCTATATGTCTCAGTCGATGGGGCTCAAAACTGCTAGAAAGGAGAATATGGTATGCAAGATGAAGAAATCGCTTTATGAATTAAAACAATCACCAAGGCAGTGGTACAAGTCTTTCCACAGTTTCATAAGAGGCAAGAAGAACACATGAAGCCATTATGACCAATGTGTATATTATATTAAGCTACATGGTGGAGAATACATCTATCTACTGTTGTATGCGGGTGATATGCTCATCGCTTCCAAGAACAGATTTATAATTGACAAATAGAAGAATGTCTTTCGAATTTGAGATGAAGATCTGGGTGAAGTAAAAAAGGTACTAGGCATGGAGATTGAGTGAGTCCTGAAAGGTGGCAAGGTTGGCATGACGTAAAAAGGGTACTTGAAGAAGGTACTTCAGAAATTCAATATCAATAGTAATACAAAGTCTGTAAGTACACCATTGACTCCTCATTTCAAATTAAAAGCCACTATGTCTCCTACTTCTATTGAAGAGCGTAAGTACATAACTCACATATCCTATGCTAGTGAGACCGGTAGTATACTTTATGCAATGGTGTGTACAAGACTTGATTTATAATAAAATGTCTCAATAGTTAGCAGATACATGCACAATCTCCACAGGGGTCATTAGGAGGCAGTAAAGTAGATTCGACGGTACATCAAAGGTACCATAGATGTTGGATTGGTATTCAAGAAGGATTTTATAGGTAAGCAGAAGTGTATAAGATATGTTGATTCTGATTATACAGGAGACCTTGACAAACACCGGTCTACAACGGGATATGTCCTTACATTGTCCCAAGCATCGGTCAACTGGCGCTCTACTCTATAGTCTACTATCGCATTATCTACTATGGAGGCCTAATATATGGTCATGACGGAGGCTATAAAGGAGGCAATTTAGCTTCAAGGGTTGCTTGACGACTTGGAGATTGATTAGAATCTTTTGAAGATTGACTGTGATAGCATGGATGTTATCTATTTGGTAAAGAACCAGGTGCATCATGCAAAGACGAAGCACATCGATATCAGGTTTCACTTTGTTCGGGAGATTCTTGATGAGGGTAATTGTAATGCCCCGATCCCAAGGATACGGAGGCGATATGGCAACGTACATACGCAGGGTGAAAACACCCTCGTACGTTAAGCCTCAGTACAGGAAATATCCTCCAAATATACAAGAGTTCCAGCATGAAATAAGTATAAGAATACCTGCAGAAAGAGCTTAGTGATCATGATAGATAAAGAAACATAGACAACTAAGGAAATAAGACAAAAGAATCAAGATACCTATGAATCGTATGAGTGACAAGTCCCCTATGTGAATTCAATGACATATCTGACAGAACGATAACTCGGATCTCCAACCTGGGCACGCAAACCCAGGGTCGTCAGAAAGCGACCTAGTGAGTGGTAAAAAGAAGGAGGCAGTAATATGTACTATAGTAATACAAGCATGATAATAATATATAATACGTGTTTATGTACTAGTGATACCATATAATAGAACTTTAATAATATGTAGAAATATAACAATGACATATTTTAATACCATCACCTCCTAGCATGTTCTCATCGGGTCATGTCCACAGTAGTCTCTAGTTTTATACAATTTATACTGTTGTATAGTGGTGACATGATAGAAGTGAACATGCAGATAGGCAATATGTAAGATAACCATAATACGGTGTTGTGCATATACAGTAATGATGTCTGTAAGGTATACAAAAAACAGAATATATGTGATGCAGATTATACATGTACATGAGTAGTACACCATTGCAGAAAGTGTAACATGTACTAGGTAAAGTAACAAAGTACACATGTAACATGATAGCGGATAAATTATCAGGAACAGTAACAAGTACAACTAAACAAGAGTATACATGTATCAGGTAAGTCATGATATTTATACAATAGTAGCAATCAGTATCACTTGGTATTGTAATCAATCTCTTCCAGTGTCCCATACCACTGGCAGTTCATACTGGAGCACGCACTCCAGTCGAACCCATCCGGACATGGCCTACGGGTACCATTATCCAAACGAGAGAGTGACCAAATAACAAGTGTTCCCGACGTCACTATTGTGTATACTGTTTTATTATGTTAATTGGAAACCCATGGTCGAGGAGTTCTTATCGGGTAGGTGTATCCCATGCATACCCGGGATCACGGCCTTAAACGGACCCCTGGCTGCTGAGACCAGGGCCCCCGCTAAGAGGGAACAATAAGCAAGTAACGGGAGCTCATGGAGCAATTGGTAGGTAGCACTACCGTCCCCTGCAGTGGGACTAACGATATGGATCCAGTACATCACCCGATAAGATCTAATCAACCGTCAAGTCTCCCCCATACCCAAGTTAGTTTTATGATCTGGTATGTCAAGTATACAATGTAACAAGAACAAATACAGTACATGATACGGGTAACATGAGAACAGGACCTGAGCTCTGTTGATAGCATAGAACAATATAACAGGAAACAGGAACAATATAACGGGAAACGGGAACAATAGATGTGGGTGTTGGCCCAAAGGCCTTCCACCCTAGTTTTGATGATGATTAACTCATGTAGTTATGTTTACTAATAATCTTGTATTGTTTAAGTTTCAGATCATTAACAAGATATTAGTTGGTGATTAGCTTCAACAAGGTGTTTGGAAGCTTATCATGGTGATTCCGGTGCCAAAGCTTAAAGATCATACCTTTGCACTCGGTGGATCGCGTTTGGGAGCAAGTCTACTTGAAGATGGAAGATCGTCAAGAGACTTAAGTATCCTAGTTTAGATTATGAGTTTTTAGATCCATTTGTAAAGTTTAGAATAGTTGATATGCTCAAGTGCACACATACACACACGTTTCATGATTTGGATTTTGGGTTTTCATGAATAGTAGATCAAAACAAGTTTACTTTATTTCTATGTATATTAGATATGCTCTAGATATACATACATGATTTAAACGTGCTAAACAAACTTATTTTGATATCCCTATTCATGTGTTAAAAAACCAAGTTTGATAAAAATACAAGAGTTTGTTTTTGATAAAAATGAGAAGAAACAAAAATGATTTCATATGCTTGATATTTGAGTAGAAATGATTATCACATATTTATATATCAATGCAATATGGTAAAAATATTTTTTGGAATTTTTTACAAGTGTTAAAAGATCTTTTAACAAAATATTTTTCCCAGTTTTTTCAGACCCAGACTGACCTGTCAGGCCTGAACGGTCGACCGAGCGGTCGACCGCACCTAAGGCCGGTCGACCGCGCGGTCGACCGACGTGCACAGACTTGTGCACGTCTGGCAGCCAGGGGGCCGGTCGACCGGACGGTCGACCGCTGCAGAGAGCTCTGCTCTCTGTTTGTTTCGGTCGACCGGGCGGTCGACCGGAGGTTCCAACGGGTCAAAATATGACCGTTGGACGGTCGACCGGCCGGTCGACCGTTAGGCCAGTCAGGCTGACACGTCAGCCTAACGGCTAGTTTTCTATTTGGCCTATATAAACCCCATCTCTTTGGGATTTTGGCTAAGGTTTTTACAAGAGAAAAATACCCTGTTTTCAGAGTTTAAAAACAAGTTTTTTAAAAGAGTTTTTGTGCTAAAAAGATTGATTCTTATTTGTTTTGGTTTTTTGGAAAATCAAAGAAAAATAGATTTTTGGGATTTTGATTTGGTCTTTTATTCCTATCATCTACAAGAGATTTCCCAAGAAGTTTTTCTTTGTTGCTTGTTTCCAAAAACACCTAGTTTCCACACTTGAGCTATCATACTATCCTAATCTATTAGGATCTTTGTTTTGTGGAAAAGAGAGAAAAAGAGAAGTGTTTGAGGTTAAGCCTCTAAGTTGTAAACCCTCCTTGCTTTTGTTGTATCCCTCTTTGGTAGAGGTTGATCGGAGTGGTATTGTGGTTGGATCCCTCTTCGGTAGAGGTGATTGTGTTTGTATTGGCTACGGGCCTTATCCCTCTTCGGTAGAGGTGGATTGTGGTTGTATAGCCTCGGTGGCTTTGTAAGGTTGAGAGAGGAGTTCGGTACTCCTATAGTGGATTGAAAATCCTACACGGTGGTGTAGGCGGGGATGTAGAGTTGGGTACTCGAACCTCGAAACAAATCTTGGTCTTTGCGATTGATCCATTGTCTCTCTAACTCTCTCTCATTTATATTGTGCAAAGCATCATTCATAACATCATATCATATTTGCTTGTGTTGAGCATAATTCATATTGCCATATCTATTTGCTTGTGTTGTGCCTTGCATATTTCATATTGCTATATCTTGTATATGCTTGGTTGTTTGTGTGTGCCTCACTTGTACCTAATCAACAAGAGCTTCACATAGCACCTCAACCCATTCAAGGGAAATCAAGAGGAGTTAGTCCAGAGCCCTTCACGGGAAATTCGGCTACACTTGTTGATTGTATTAAGTGTGATTGCAAGATTTGCATTAGCTTCCGCATTTAGCGCACATAGTTGCACATTTGTATTCTAGATTAGCACTTACACCTATTCACCCCCCCATCTAGGTGTTTTTCAGTGGGATTCCACATATCGCATATCAACAGCTCTCATGTCCAGTGACGGGAATATCCATATCAGTAACAGGAAATAATCATATAAGAGGAATACAGGGATAACATGGAACAATAATACATGTACTATGCACGGTGATTCATATGACAAGAAACAACACATGCATGTACACTCGTGTGGTGAGCATATGTAGCAGGAATGTGTGACCATGAGATAACTGTGTACCGAGCATCCATGTAATGATGATACTAAGAATATAAAATGTAGTAATATGTGAATTGGTATCTCCGTGTACCAGTGGAACATATATGTATAGCAATAATCTGTGTAATATATCTGTATATCACTAGTACATGTCATAACCGTGGTCAGTGTATCATCTAATACCATGTCCATTGAACTACAGTACTCGTGTAATGTTGATACTAGGGCATGAAGGTGTCTAGCAAGCATGTCGAGTAACAGTGTAGTGTCATGAATGACAATATATCGAGTAATGTGGGATCACAATATCTAGTGGTACATGTACATGTAGTACCGGTGTCTCGTGTGAGACAGGTACCGGTGCTCATACCTAATGGAGTATCAGATATCCCTATCTGAAATGATGGTCACATCGTATTATGAGATTTACATGCATGTTTACACTGATATTCTACTAATGACAATTTATGAATCGGTATTTACAGTCTTTACAGTAATTAACCGGTAAACACGACGAATGCGATAAGGCAACCAACCAAGTTAATTAACTAAATGATACTTTATAAAATTAAAACACTCACAAACTAGCCATGAGAAGGTGGCTCTTTTTCCCACGATCGCAACGGATTCAGAATCGTCCAAATTGGAGTCCGGATGCTCCAGATATCACCCGAATATTAAATCATAACAAAAAGGGTTAAAGATGTAAATAAAAATAATGCAAATTCAATTAATAAAATGATCAGGGGTTTTCTGTAATTTTACCTTTATTGGGTTTCGAATGCGGGTTCGGGCTGTTAACGGGTCGGGTTTGGATCCAATACCCAATCCCATTTAACTTAAGGAAATGGGTTAATGGGTAATGGGTTTACGGGTTTCTGGGTAGTGGGTAATTGATTAACCCATTAGGGTTATTGAGTTTGGGGTTTACCCAAACCCAACAAGGGAAAAGCAGCAGCAGCTTGCTGCTGCTGTGCTGCGCGGGCCGGCCGGCCCAGCTGGCCGGCGGCGCAGGCGGCCTGCCGGCGGCGGTCCCGGTCGCCGGCGGCGGTTCAACTCCGGCCAAGAGAGAGGGGTGAGGGGGAGAGAGAGAGGGAAAAGGAGAGAGAGAAAAGAAAAGAAAAGAAAAGAAGAAGAAGAAAAGGAGGAGGAGATTGGTGTGGGGAGGGGACGCGGCCTGGGGGCTGCGGCCGCCGGCTGTGGCTGCGGCGGCGCCGGCGGCCTAGCCTGGCCGCTGGCAACAAGGTGGGCCGCCCCCCCTTTTAGGGTCTGCACAGAGAGAGAGGGAGAGAGTGTGGGAGATAGAGAGAGAGAGTGTGTGTGGGAGAGGAGAGAGGGAGATTTTTGAGAGAGAGTTTTAGAGAGAGGAGAGGGTTTTAAAGAGGGGCTGCGGTATGGCGGTTGGGAGAGGCGGTGGGAAGCGTGGAGAAGAAGAAAGAAAGAAAAGAAATGGAAAAAGATTTGTAAAAAAATAATTTAATATTATTTTAATAGGGTTAAAAGTTGACTCGCTTCGAACGATGCCCAAAAATTACAGAAAATAGAAAATATTATACTGAGACGTATTATGAAAACGGTTTGTAGACATTCAATCCGGTTTATAAATTAAAATCCCGGAAGATTTCACCGATGTGGGGCGACACCAGTTTCGCCTGATTTTTCATAACTTCAGAAAAATCCCCAAAAATAGCCTAATGTAGATCATATGACTTTAAGACACATGGTGAAAGAGGATTCTCAAAATACAACTCCATTTGAAAAATAAAAATCGTAAAGCCGATTATCGGTATCGGTCGACAACGACTATGGAGATTTTCCAAAATAATCCAGAAAAAGTCCGAAAAATTCTGAAAAATCTAAAATATTGAAAAATGATATTTGAAACTGAAATCAGCTTAATCGGCTACCAAGGAGGTCAAGTCAATTTTGTACGTCGTATCGAGTACCGATATTGTGATACGTACACCAGGGATCAGGGGGTTACATTTCCCCCCAATTACAAAAAATTTCGTTCTCGAAATTTCAATGCAGGTGTGAAAATAATATTTCCAACCCCAAAGCCTAAATGTTATGGGTCCACGACACTTCCGCTGCGCACTCTGATATCTCTCAGGAACTTGGGATGAAGAAGTATTGTAGTGAACTAATACTAACGGATTGGAAGCATAGGATGCAAAGGAAGCGAGAAGGAAATCGGATATTCTAGTGGACAACTGTAAGTAAGAATACAAAAGAGTCAAGAAATGAATTGTCAATGACAGTGTATTCTTGTACTCGTCGCTGGAATCCCCAAATTCAGATACAGATAAGCTTGAATCTGAATCTGATTGTACGTTGGTACGAGCCCAAGCATCGACACAGGTGGTTACCCACACCAGGTATGAACCTAGGCTCTAATACCACTATGTAACGCCCCGATCCCAAGGATACGGAGGCGTTATGGCGACGTACATACGCAGGGTGAAAACACCCTCGCGCGTACATTAAGCCTCAGTACAGGAAATATCCTCCAAATACACAAGAGTTCCAGCATTAAATAAGTACAAGAATACCTGCAGAAGAGGTTAGTGATCATGATAGATAAAGAAATATGGACAACTAAGGAATAAGACAAAAGAATCAAGATACCTATGAATCGTATGGGTGACAAGTCCCCTATGTGAATTCAATGACATATCTGACAGAACGATAACTCGGATCTCCAACCTAGGCACGCAAACCCAAGGTCATCAGAAAGCGACCTAGTGAGTGGTAAAATGAAGGAGGCAGTAATATGTACTATAGTAATACAAGCATGATAATAATATATAATATATGTTTATGTACTAGTGATACCATATATATAGAACTTTAATAATATGTAGAAATATAACAATGACATATTTTAATACCATCACCTCCTAGCATGTTCTCATCGGGTCATGTCCACTGTAGTCTCTAGTTTTATACAATTTATACTGTTGTATAGTGGTAACATGATAGAAGTGAACATGCAGATGGGCAATATGTAAGATAACCATAATACGGTATTGTACATATACAGTAATGATGTCTGTAAGATATACAGAAAATAGAATATATATGATGCAGATTATACATGTACATGAGTAGTACGCCACTGCAGAAAGTGTAACATATACCAGGTAAAGTAACAAAGTACACATGTAACATGATAGCGGATAAATTATCAGGAACAGTAACAAGTACAACTAAACAAGAGTATACATGTATCAGGTAAGTCATGATATTTATACAATAGTAGCAATCAGTACCACTTGGTATTGTAATCATTCTCTTCCAGTGTCTCATACCACTGACAGTTCATACTGGAGCCCGCACTCCAGTCGAACTCATCCGGACATGGCCTACGGGTACCATTATCCAAACGAGAGAGTGACCAAATAATAAGTGTTCCCGACGTCACTATTGTGTATACTATTTTATTATGTTTATTGAAACCCATGGTCGAGGAGTTCTTATCGGTAGGTGTATCCCGTGCATACCCGGGATCACGGCCTTAACGGACCCCTGGCTGCTGAGACCAGGGCCCTCCGCTAAGAGGGGAATAATAAGCAAGTAACGGGAGCTCATGGAGCAATTGGTAGGTAGCACTACCGTCCCCTGCAGTGGGACTAACAATGTGGATCCAGTACATCACCCGATAAGATCTAATCAACCGTCAAGTCTCCCCCATACCCAAGTTAGTTTTATGATCTGCTATGTCAAGTATACAATGTAACAAGAACAAATACAGTACATGATATGGGTAACAAGAGAATACCTGAGCTCTGTTGATAGCATAGAACAATATAACGGAAAACAGGAACAATATAACGGGAAACGTGAACAATATAACCGGCGCAGCAGAAGTGTCGTGGACCCATAACATTTAGGCTTTGGGGTTGGAAATATTGTTTTCACACCATTGAAATTTCGAGGACGAAACCTGGTGTACGTATCACAGTATCGGTACTCGATACGACGTACAAAATTGACTTGACCTCCTTGGTAGTCTGATTAAGCTGATTTCTGTTTCAAATATCATTTTCCAATATTTAAAATTTTTAGAATTTTTTGGACTTTTTCTGGATTATTTTGAAAAATCTCCATAGTCGATGTCGACCGATACCGATAATCGGCTTTACGATTTTTATTTTCCAAACGGAGTTGTATTTTGAGAATCCGCTTTCACCATGTGTCTTAGAGTCATATGATCTACATTAGGCTATTTTTGGGGATTTTTTTGAAGTTATGAAAAATCGGGCGAAACTGGTGTCGCCCATCGGCAAAATCTTTCGGGATTTTTTAATTTGCAAACCAGATTGAATTTCTACAAACCGTTTTCATATATACATCTCAGTATAATATTATTTATTTTTTGTAATTTTTGGGCATCATTCGAAGCGATTCAACTTTTGACCCTATTAAAATAATATTAAATTATTTTTTTACAAATCTTTTTCCATTTCTTTTCTTTCTTTCTTCTTCTCCACGCTTCCCCACCGCCTCTCCCAACTGCCGTGCTGTAGCCCCCTCTTTAAAACCTCTCCTCTCTCTCTCTCTAAAACTCTCCCTCTCAAAAATCTCCCTCTCTCCTCTCCCACACACACTCTCTCTTTTTCTCTCTCTCTCTCTATCTCCCACACTCTCTCCCTCTCTCTCTCTGTGTAGACCCTAAAGGGGGGGGGGGCGGCCCACCTTGTTGCCAGCGGTCAGGCTAGGCCGCCGGCGCCGCCGCACGACAGTAATATCGAATTATAAAAGATTTAAAGGAAGGAGAATCCCGCCGATATACTTACCAAGGTTATTTTGGGAGTGAAGTTTGTACATTGCAAGGAGTTATTCCATATCCTTCCAATTACTGGAGCTGGGTGGAGCTTGTTTGGATGACCTGTGGAAGGCTTTATCCCCTGGGCAGGGGTACTAGGCAACCACACTGGTCAGCCCGTTTGAGTCGACATGGTGCTATGTTGTGTTCGGCTCAGATTTGAAAAATCTTCATCTAGGTGAGAGAGAGTGCAAAATCTTAATAGTAGAGTTTTTTAACTCCCTGGTGTTAGTACAGAATTTGCATAAAGTGTTAGGATACAGCAAATACATGAATACGCCAATAGGAGCATCAATTTGCTTTGTTTGTCGATAGGTCATCTCGGCTGTCGATAGAGCCTGTTGACAGGACCCCATGATTGTTGATAAATTTTTCTCGAGAGTCGGGTAATGTGCGAACCCCATGACTATTGAAGGCTTTTCTTGAGAGTCGGGTAATGCGCTGATTGGCTCATTCTGTCCAGCGTTAGGCCTCTGGACGGTTTCCAAATTAAATTTTCGTTTCTGATCCGAATTTGAAGTGTTTGGTTTCCTTATTTTCATAAACTCTGTGGGTTTATAAAGAGGGGTATTGTCCTCTATTGACTATATCATGTATTTGATTGTTTTAATAACACCTCTCTCTTCTTCTGTCTCGAGGACGTAGACAAATCATTGAACCTCATTAAATTTGTGTTAGTGTTTTCTTCCTTTTGATATCTTTGTTCAATTGAAGACTATTCTCTAGTGTTGTTGTCCTCTGTCGTAAGGAATTCCAACACTATTAAGAGCAAAAGGATGAGCTGAGCAGTATATAGCTAATAAGAAAGGTAAAAATTATTGCGACACTCTCCCCCTCCTCTCCCCACTGAGAGCAGTGAAAAAAAATATAGCTATTATTGCTGACATGCCTCTGCATTCTGCTTCTCTATTCAGGGAGCTATTCCACTGTATGACCTATTGTCACTGTCACGCCCCGCTTTCCAAAGTACGTGAAAACGGAGTCGCGATGAGAGTCGGCGACGTATATACACGAGGAAAAACACCCACACATACACGCTAAGCTTAAAGTAACCTGAACAAGCTATAAATCGATTAGATAATCAATATCACCGCAATGTCACATGAATCTAGTAGGTTTAGTTTAAACTAACTTCTATTTTTTGTTAGATTTTTAATAGGTTTTAAAATCATTAAAATACTTAATGGGTCTGAATTTATCATTAAAGAAAATGGCTTTAAAGTGGGTGGTTTGAGTTAATTTATTTTGATATTAGTCTAAAATTTGTATCATAAAAAGTAAAAGTATTGTACACTATTGTTTATATTTTTCTCTATTTTTTGATATTTTTAACTAATTCTTTAATATGCAATTCTTCTTTCTTTCTTTTTTCTTTTTCCTTTTTTTATATAACCAGTAGCCCAGGCCCAGCCTAAGTCCAAGAATTTTTTTATTATCTTTTTTTTAAATAGGGCCCAAAGGCCCTGGCTTGCCTGGCCTTGGGTCTGGCCTGGGCTGCAGGGTAATCCAAGTTTTTTTTTTCTAAATTTAATTTTTTTTGAAATCCTATGTTAAAAATTTCGAAAAAATGTGTAAATTAAAATTATGAGTTGGCATATTTCACATGTATTTTTAGTTGGATTTGTGGTTGGATTTTGATATATAAAAAAAATATTCATGGAGATCATGGTATAGACATGATTTTTAATAAACTATTTATATTAAATAAATTTTGAGAACATAAATTACTTACTTGGATTTGATCTCCCTTATCATGTTCTTTAATCTCTGCACTTCAAGATCCCTTTTGTTCATCCTCCACTGGAGGAGAAAAGAAAGAAGGAGATGGGGAGAATTGGGTCATGATTTTTCTTTGGAGGTAAAAAAGAAGTAGTTTAGGTTTTTTATAGATTATTAGAGATTTGAAAAATCAAAATTTCATTGGGTTCAAACTGCCTGATTGGGTAATTTAGGATAGAATTAATTAAAGTTATAATTTTGAAAATAAAATTTGAATTTGTGTAAGTTAGGATAGATATGATTATTGTTAGGATTTAGATTATGATTAGTTAAAATTTATGAAAGGATTTGATAAGATAGGATTAGGATTAGGATTAGGATTGAGTTTTGAGTTAATGGGTAATGATCTCATGGTAATTGGTTATGGGCTAGGAAAGAGAAAGATATGAATAATAATAGCAATAATAATAATAAATACTAATAATTAAGAAGAGATAGTATAATAATATATTTTCCCTTAATCTGATGTAACCATCCCAAGTTGGCTCCATATTATAGAGAATATTTTATGCTTCAGTGGCTTTGTAAAAATATCAGCAAGTTGATCTTGGGTGTTGACAGAAAGTAGTTCAAGTTTATTCTCTTTTATGATCTCTCGGATAAAATGATAACTGTGTTTGCTCTTTTCATGAAAAACGGGATTCTTTACAAGTGCAATGGCTGATTTATTGTCAATGTGAATCTTCGTTGGCTGTTCTTGGTTAAATTGAAGATCATTAAGTAAATTCTGTAACCAAATTGTATGACAAACTTCAGATGATGCAGCAACATATTCTGCTTCACAAGTAGAAACAGTGACAATAGCTTGCTTCTTTGATGACCAAGAAAATACCGTATTACTCAGGAAGAAAACATAACTCGTAGTGCTCTTTTATTCATCAATAGCTCCTTTCACATTCTTCTTTGCTTTGTATACCCACTTGACTTCAATTGCTTCCTTACCTTTCGGTAGTGTGGTAAGTTCCCATGTGCGATTCTTCTTGATAGCCTTGATTTATTCATCCGTGGCTTCTTTCCATCTTCTATCTTGGACGGCTTCTTCAAAGCCTACAGGCTCGCAATTGAAAAATAGACAAAAGAGTGTAAGATTGTTTTCATTCTCTGTTACCTCATACAACTCGGAGAGTGTTCTTGTATTTTGGGGCCTTGAAGAAAAATTTGGTGGTGATGATGATGATGCCGGAGAACTACCAAGATTTGAAGATGATAGAGGTGATGGAGTATGTGCTTCCAACTCTTTTGGTGCTTGGACTTCTTCTTCAAAGAACATGCCTGAATTGTTTCATTCTTCTTGTTATTTTCACTCTTATGTTCTTTCTTTATCAACTCCACATCTTTACTTACTGTGAAACTTGTAGCCCTTGGTCCTTAAATCGTAGCTGATAAGAACAAATTCGGCACTATGATCAAGCTTGGTTCTTCTTTGTTTTGGTACATGTACATATGCGATGCTTCCAAACACCCTTAGGTATCCAACTCCAGGCTTCCGTCCACTCCATGTTTCTTGCAACGTCATATTCCATAGGTTTTTTGTTGGACTTTGATTCAGAATGTAGACGGCACATTCTACAGCTTCAGTCCAGAAAGCTTTAGGCATCTGTTTCTGCTTCAGCATGCTTCTCGCCATGTTCAGGATTGCTCTATTTTTCTTCTCAGTAACTCCATTTTGCTGGGGCTAGTTTGGTGCTGTTAGAGAGTATCAAATCTCTTGTTCTTCACAGAAAGCTACAAATTCCTTTGATGTGAATTTCCCTCCTCTATCAGACTTGATGGATTTCAGAAAATATCCACTTTTCTTTACTATAGAGGTCTTAAATTTTTTAAATATTTTGAACACTTCAGATTTATTTTTCAAAAAATAAACCCAAATTTTTCTTGAAAATCATCAGTAAATATTATGAAGTACTTGTTTTCTTCAAGAGAACTTGGAGAGACTGGGTCACAAACATCTGTATGAACAAGTTGTAGAGGTTTGAATGCTCTAAATTTTGATTCTTTTGGAAAGCTACTTCGATGATGTTTGCCAAGAAGACACTCTTTACATGGTTGCTTTGAGTGATCAATGAAAGATAATTTTTTTATCAACTGTTATTTAGATAATAACTTCAGATCTCTAAAATTTAGATGTCCATACCTCATGTGTTATAACCAGGATGGATCTTCGATATTTGCATTCAAACACATCGCATGATCAATTTGAACATTTAGAAGGAACATCCGACTCTTCGTCATCTGAACTTTTACAATTAGCCACTTATTTTGATCTCTGATACAAAGGCAACAATCTTCCATATGGATGATATATTCCTTTTCCAGTAATTGTCCAAAGTTGAGAAGATTATTTTTCATTGTCCGTAGCATAGTAAACATTAGAAATAAGCTGATGACTCCCATCTTCTTGCCGAATTAGAATCTTGCATTTTTCTTTTACTGGGATCTTTAAGGAATCACCAAATGAAATTTGGCCATTTGTTGATTCATCAAGCTCCATGAGCATGTTCTTCTCTCCACACATATAATTGCTGGCACCTGTATTAAGATACCACATATTTTCACTAATTTCTTCTCCTTTAGAAGCCAACAAAATAGCATGTTCTTCTTCTATGTAACTGCTTTCTCCTTCAATATGGTTAGAGATACGGTTCTAGCATTTTGAAGCATAATGACCATACTTTTTGCAATTGTAATATTGAATTTGAGATTTTTCATACCTTCCTCGTTCAAAAAAATTTCCTTTCCACGACCTCTTGCAAATCTTTATTTTTGCACTGTTTCTTCATAGTTTTTGATGGCGAATCTATTTCTTCCACCTTGTCCTCGTCCTTGAGATCCCCTGCGACCTTGGAAGCTTCCTCTGCCTTGATAGTTGGATCGGTTTTGATCATCTATGCTTTTATTTTTGGCTTCCCCTTACTCTTCTTTCAATTTAAGTTTTGACTGCAGAACTTGCTCCACCGGTTATTGCCTTCTATTGATTCTCTGTTCATGGATTTGCAGAGAACCCATAAGCTTGTCAATAGTCATGGCCTCCAGATCCTTGGCTTCTTCAATAGCAACAACTATATAATCATACTTTGGATCAAGCGATCAAAGTATCTTCTTATTCACTCGAACATCTTCAATGGTTTCGCCATTTCGTCGCAATTGATTCACAACAGACTGAATTTTTGTGAAATAGTCTGAAATTGACTCTTTGATCTTCATCTCTAGGCTTTCGAACTCCTTTTAAAGTGTTTGGAGAACCTTCTTTACCTTTTGCTCCTTTATAAGAGTTTTGAAGTATCTCTCATGCTTGGATGTAGTTGTATTTGCTATCTTCTTAAATACCGATTTATCCACATCTTGGTAGATGAAAAATAGGGCCTTCTTGTCCTTCTTCTATAAGTCCTTCAATGCATCCTTTTGGGTATTTGTTAACCCATCAATTCCTTCTGACTCAGTACAGCCATTTTCTACAACATCCCAAGCATCTCGAGAACCTAACAATACCTTCATTTGAATGCTCTAATTTTTGAAATTTTCTTTGACGAAGTGGGGAATAATGAAGGGCATCATGCTATTTGCCATCTTCTCCTTACTCTAATACCACTTGATAACAAAAAAATAAATTTGAGAGGAGGAACAAAGGAAATAAACGATGATAAATTTATTTAATTTTTTATGAAAGATACAATTCTTATTCAATTCTTCTTCTACTTCCTTACAATACATTCTCACAAAATAACTCCTTATATAGAGATCTAAATGACTCTTGAAACACAACTTTTGAACTCAAAAGACACATCTCTTTCTAAGAGGTATAACTTTTCATTTCAAATAGACATAACCTTTTATTTCTTATTATATCTAGTTTAATTCTCAATACACTTAAAAGAAAACGACAAATGAAAATCGGGAAGGAGGTGGTCTTCTGCTCAAATTTCTCTCTTGAAAGATCTTACTTGGGAATATGAGAAATAATGCACAAAGAGGTTAAGGACAAAGCAATGTGCTGAGCAAGGAAATCACCCAACTAATATGTTGGACATTGACCACCTCATGACATAATTGATAATATTTATGTTGGTTTGACCCATATCTCAACAGCTAAGTGTTAGGAACAAGAGATTATTTGGCATGATGCTGCTTCCACCACTTCTCCTCTCCTCCATCTTCTTCTCTTCTTCTCCTTGCCTAGGCCTCACAAAAGCCACTACGCCATAGGTAAAAGTCTAGCGCTTAACACCACCTCGTCTGTCTACATATTGTAATACGATAATTATAAAAATAATGAGAGATCTTATTCTTATATTATTCTGGCGAGTTTATATTTGTATTTTGTTGCACAAATTAGCTGTTCTAGTCCTCTTGCTGAGATTTCATACAATTATTTATTTTCATATAATTATTGATTAACATAAGCAAACAATATTTCCATTACATCTGATATATTATTCTCTTTTATGCACATAATAAACATCAAAGCACACACATTTATAATTTTATTATTGTTATACCCGAAATGTATCTGTATCTGTATGTATGTACATCTCATATCCATATTAGTTCATTGTGCATAAATATACACATAAACTTGCACATATTGTACATGCATATAATTTTTAAGTATCCATGTAATACGCATGCTAGTTTATGAAAAAAATTTTGTTGTCGTGCTTGTATTATGTTATACGGTAACCATGTTCGTGTTTCACTGATTGAGAACAAAGAAATTCGGGGATAGACTTACGAGTAATACATTTGTCACTGACCTGTCCTATGTGTATATTCTAGGACTAGAAGCATGGAGGCAATTCAGGCACTGTGCCATTGCATAGATTTGTTCTGAATGACATTAGGGCAGCAAGCAAGAGTGTGAAAGAGGAGGCAAGAGAGGAGAAGGATGGTTCATAAGGAAACTTCCAATCACCTCTATGATTTGTTTACCAACAGAGGCCTTTTCTGTCACTATTTTATAGAACCAAGCCCAGAATCCAACACATCCATTTATTTTAACATTAGAACATGAATCTCATCTCTTCTCCCCTCAAAACCCTAATGCTAATCTATTTCTCCTTACCTTTTCAACTTCTAATATTTAACCTCAGAACCCCTAAACTATTTCATCATCTCCTCTTCCCAACATAAATCTCATCCTACTCCCACAACACCATCACCCAGATCTTAATCCAGGGAAACTCTTTTCAAAAGATGGCAAACTTTAGGGTTATCTCTAAAAGGCCCATTAAATTATATGGAACATGGAACATGGCAGGCTCAGTGGTTCTTTCATTTTAATTGCCTGATATAATTGCACATAAATTCCTTCCCCAAGGAAGCATCATCCACTAATCACACAGAATGCTCTGTATAGGTGGAAATACACGTGAGTGCTATCTACCATACTTTACATGCACAGTAAAAAGATTAGAATTAAATACAACTTTCAAATAAAGAGCTAAATCAATTTCTAAAACCCTAATAAAAGAAGAAAATGACATGAATTCACCAGATATAAAAGATCAAAATAAAAGTACCAGCATCTGGCAGTCCCTCTTTCCGCAGTACAAATGTCCGGTTCTTTTCATGTTCAATTATCGCAATCTTACAAACAAGAAGTTTAAATTCAATTCTGGAAAAAAAAAATGGGTCAGCTAATATTTAAAAAGAATCTAACAAGACCAAATTGGAAGCTAATAAGTAACATGTCCTAGCATGCATATAGATCACAATCTATTTATCATTACATTATTACGTAACAAAATGATCAATAGCTAATGCGATTTAGATATATTTTTCTTATAAACTTAAGAAGGGACTAAAACTGACGGGTTTTTTATTTGGGTTTGGATCCGATCCTAACCCAAATTTCTTTCAACTCTCTTCGCATTTTGATACGAACAATCTGATTCCATATCCATATTTTCACAAACATGGATATTCAGTATCCGTCAATTCAAAATCTGTATAAGGAAACAGATAGTGCATGGACATAGATACAAGAACACACATAGGCACGACAATTCCTTAGAGAGTAGGATGAGGGAACATGAATATAGATGACAAAATAACAGTTGAAATTAAAAATAGGAAAAAGTTAGTAATAGAGAGAGAGAGAGAGAGAGAGAGAGAGAGAAGAGAGAGAGAGAGAGAGAGAGAGTACATAAATTCATTCTGAAATCACCTAGAGAGGGGGGGTGAATAGGTGATGGCTATATGTAATATGGCAATAATGCGGAATTAAAAATTTTACTTAACAAATTGCTCAAATTTAAAAGACTAGCAATAATAAACACAATAAGTATTGCAAGAAATAAAGGAGTTGAGTTTAGAGAAAATTCGAGCAAACGCAAACACAAGTATATGTTTCCGAGGTTCGAGCCACGCTCTACGTCCCCGCCTTCACACTTGAAGGATTTCCACTATTGTTGATCCCACCGGATCGCCAATACAAGGACACACTTGTCCTATCTCTTGTGATGCCGCAACACCACCCGGAGCACACTAGCTCGCCTTGAGGCCGATGCCTCTACAACTTCACACAAGAAGAAAATGATCGCACTTGATCGAAAATCGCTCACTTAGCACAATCCTATAACCAATATGTAGATGTAGAATTTGGGATTGTGTAGTGCAAATATCTAGAGTGAAGTAGAGGAATAGGCTTCAAATGGGTGTATGGAAATTTTGGCTTTGAAAATCTTTTCTAAAATGAAGACTTGAAATTCTTATGAAAATCTCTTGTAAAATTTTCTAATCATGTTGAAATGACCTCCTATATATAGGGGATGAGAAACAGGGCAAAAAGGCTGGAGAGATTCGTTGGGGTGAGATCCCAACAAAATCTGTCAGAAAATAGAGCTGTTGGAGTCTGTCAGAATTTCTGTCAGCTGCCGGTCGACCGGGACGGTCGACCGCCAACGGTCATATTTCTGACCGTTGGGGACAACGGTCGACCGCCCCGGTCGACCCGAACAAACAGAGAGCACTGTAAGTGCCCCGGTCGATCGGAGCGGTCGGCCGACGTACACACATGCACAGCGTGTACGTCGGTCGACCGGGACGGTCGACCGGTTCCTGTCAGTTCTGAAAAATCAGAACTGCAGAAAACCAGAGCTTGGGTCTTTTGGTTTGGGGTTTGGACTTTGTAAAAATAGGAGTATGACCATATGTCACTACCCTAACATGTTAAAACATTTTGATAAAGTTTCTCTTGGTAAAAACTTGTTTTTCTAAAAGTTGGTTTTTTCAAAAAACTAAAGTTTCTAAAACAAATTTCCAAAACATGTTATCTCTAAAACTAATTGGAAATAGAAATTGTTTTTGAAGCCATGAATCAAACTAGAGTGTGTGTGTGAGTGACAATCCATAACTCTACTTCTAACATCTAGGTTTTGACAAAAAGTCTAAAAGAAAAAGTAAAAATAAATCTTGGACTTTTTCATTGTCTTGATCTTGACTTGGTCTTTTCTTCATGTCTTGATCCCGAAGCTTCCTAATGTGCTTAGCTTGGGAATGCACATCTTTAGCGGCGTCCAAACTTGTAAGTCTTGATAGTGGAGCCGTCAAATCAACCTGTTTTACCTGAAATACTTTAAACAAAATTGTTAAATACATAACTAAATATGGTTTGTTATCATCAAAATATCCAACAAGATATAGGGCTAAGTGGCCTTTGGGCCAACGATCTCCCCTTTTTGATGATGACAAAAATATATAGTTATTACAAATATTTTGGGTAGAGACTTCAAATGAAGCTCCCCCTCAACACATGCATATAAAAAATCATACTAAGGCATAGAAAAATCTAAAAAAAAGGTGGGTGATAATCCACAACATAATCCACAACACATATATCCATGCTAGATAAAAAAATACTCATGTTATGCTAGATAAAAAAATACTCATGTCATAAAATAGAAATGAAACACATCATGTACACAAAGCATAACCAACACAAACAAGTACATGTCCACACAAACATAAATACAAGATAAAGATGTCCAACAACAGAAAATACTACAAATATAAGTACACAAAATATGGAGTCTCTCTCAACAAATAACTCCCCCCCTTTTGACATCATCAAAAGGGGCAGGTCACTCAGCACCACCAGCAGTATCGTCCTCAGAAGAACTCTCCTCAGCGTCGCCTTCCTCAGACGAACTCTCCTCAACGTCACCCTCTGCCATCGTCTCATCATCATCATCATCATCAAGACCTGCCTCCTCTGGATCGATGCCAGCAACGCCTGGCTGTGAGGTGGAACAGCAGTAGGGTCTCTGACAGGAAATGGAGGGCCGGAGGATGGAAGAGGACGAGCAATGGTCGTGGGATCTGGACCAAGCATATCGAATTTCGCAAATAGTGTCCCAAATTGCGAGTCCACGAATCTCATGGCGTTCGCAAAGTAAGACATGTCATTGCGAATTCCCGGAAGTGCGGAGTCCATCTCCGCACGAAGGGCTGCATTTCGCTGCTCCAAATCCGCACGAAAAGCTGCGTCTCGCTGCTCAATCCAAGACTGATGCTCCTGGATCTGAGAGCGAATCTCAGAAGAAATAAAGGACTGGAACTCAGGAGATAAAGATGGACCCAGAGCAGAGGAAATCCCTGGGCCGAAGAAGACCCTGGGGTAGATGAAGATCCTGGTGCTGGAACTGGAGGGGGCTGCTCAGGAGGGGCTCGACGAATCTGAGCCTGCATCCTCTTCAAAAGGGTGCAGTCCAAATTCACAGAGGGTTCGGAGGGAGTTTCCGAAGAAAGATCAAATCCTAAGTGTTTGAGAAGATAGGATATGAGCATGCCATAAGGCAAATGCCTACCGTACATGCGGATCTGATCAGAGGCCATGTGAGAAGCAATGAGATGTGGGAAATTATCTTAATTCCCTTGAGAAGGCAGTAGATGATTAATGGAACAGGACCTCTAGTATTGCTATACTCACCGGACTTAGGTAAAAATTATAGAAAACAAATTTGGCTAGGACTTGGGCGGTGAACGTAAACTTGTTCACATTCCTCATTCCTGACAAGCCGGGATTGTCATTCCCGTGAATCAAGGTGGATGCGGTGAGCGCAGACTCACCGTCCGGATATTCAAAATCTTGCAGATTAAAGGTGTAAACATCAACTCCTCCAGAGGAGAGATGCAGACTATCAGCAAATTGGGATAGAGGAATGTCAATATCCTTCCCAAGAACACGAGATCTCACTCTATTTCCCTCAAAAGAAAAATTTGCATAAAGTAATGCACTAAGGAGGGGTACACATGTTCCTAATGGCCATGAATTTATCCAAGGAATTTCTTTTTAGGATACGAGGATATGGAGATGTTCAAAGTCTTTAGAATCACACATCTCCCTGAAATAACAGCTTTCTTAGAAAGTATGATATATCAGTTTTCAGCTAGCTCATTAATAAAGGGTCTTTTAGGTTTAGGAGTGGTGGAAGATG
>JAVJIF010016246.1:0-75193 GCA_038442645.1 Agave tequilana | reverse complement strand
ATATCATAAAATGTATATATATATGAAGTATTGTTCTCATCAACTTCTTATATGGTACCTGAAAGATAAACGTTAGATGGTACCAATCATAAGAGTAAAGCATTAACCTTTAGGAGACCAAACCAATTTGAATTTGGTTTCCACCTGTTAGTATACACATAATTGCGTGAATTACATATATCATGTATGTATGATGCAATATAAGTATTTTTGTCAAAAATGCTTAAATTTTAGGAATCCATATAAACTTATTCTTTAATTCTTTTTGAAATATATCAGACTTATTTTCACAAAAGAATTATATGGATTACTAACATATGAAGATTTTTCAAAAATCCAAGACCATAATAATATATGACATCTTTTGATATGATAACAAATCATTCAATTTTTCTTTTCCTTGATAAACTTAGTCACATTTTTCAAAATCTCTTCATATTTCATTTTGAAAACTGACATGTCTTTATGTAATACAGATATTCTTTCATTTAAAGACACAGTTTCCTTTTAAGCAACATATTTTCTTTTATAAATTCTCATTATCTTTTTCAATGATGATATTACTTTTCAAAATCATCTTTTGAGAATTATATAAGAAACTTGTAAAAACATAACATGAATTTCTTTGAGAAGTTTTTCATTTTCCTTTGATAAAACTTTATTTTTCTTTTCATTCTTTAGATCATTGAATAATTCATGGAATGCATCTAAAAGTGCAGTATATTGTACCTCATCTTCTTCTAGTGCCATGTAACAGATGTTGGCATATTCAGTGGTTTCTTCGTCAGAGGAAGAGGAATCACTGTTTTCCCATGATGCTTGGGAGTTTTTCTTCTTTCTGAACTTTTTGCTCTTGAATTTACCTTTATTTTTGAGCAAAGGGCAATCCTTCTTCATATGACCTGTTTTATTGCAATTAAAACATTTGAATTTACCTTACTTTAAGATCTTCTGAATTTTCTTGAAAGCATTGCTATCTCCTCTCATCGTCATCTGAATTGTCCGTGTCTGAGGATGCATGGAAGGCAAGTTCTTTCTTCTTTGAGCGAGGTTGTTGTTCATCCTTCTTTCTTTCTTCAAGTTGTACTTCATATGCTATTAGATTACCAATAAGGTTTTCTAACGACATTGTTGAGAGATCATTCGCTCTTCAATTGCGGTTGTCTTCTTCTCCCAATCTGATGTGAGTGCACGAAGGATCTTGCAAACTTTTTTGACTTGGGTGTATCCTTTCCAAGGGATGCTAAGGAATTGGTAATGTCGGTGAATCTTGTGACCATTTCTGAGATGGTTTCATTCTCCTCCATTTGAATAATTCAAACCTGTGGACAAGAACAGAAATCTTAGATTCTTTAACTTTATTTGTGTCTTTGTGTGTTACCTGAAGAGTATGCCATATTGATTTGCAGAAGTGGCTGTTGACACACGGTTGAACTCTTCTTTGGTTAAGGACACAACAAGGCATTCATCACTTTGGCATCAAGGTTCGCATTCCTCTTTTGATCATCACTCCAGCATTACAGTAAGTAGCCGGTTTGGTGTACGGTGCTTCTACGATGTTCCAAAGTTCGTAGTTGAGCGATTGCAAGTAGATCTTCATTCTACACTTCCAATAGTTGTAGTTGGATCCGTCAAATAGCGGTGGACGTTGTGTAGAATGTCCTTCTTTGAATTGTGATGAAGGAAACTCCGTTGCCATCCTTGTAGATTGTTGACTGGTATGCAGGGCTCTGATACCAATTGTTGAACCTGCTCTGATACCAATGTTGGTCCAATATGATGCAAATGTGGATCTAATATACGAAGTCAACACTCACAAGAATATTAGTATAAAGGAAATAAATATACTTGCAAATAAAGAAAAACAAATCACAAAAAGTTAACAATCGCAAACACGTGTGATTTATCCGTTCGGTCCTCGTGACCTACATCTAGTCCCAAGCCTCCCGCTTGAGATTTTTTCTTTATCCTTGACTTTGTACACCCAAAACAACACATGCACATCCACCTGACAAATCCCTTTGCCAAATGTGTACACCTGCTCTTACAACCAAGAGAACAAACACCACCTTGTAAAACGTCTCTTCTACACCAAGAAGACACTCTTGTACAATGATTTCTTTGAGTAATACAACCTTTCTATAAGCCTTGGTACAGTATGTGATCGTGGACAAGGGCTAGTGTAGATGAACTTTCAGAGTTTTTCACAAAAGAGTAGGAATTGGTGAAGAACTGGAAGTGGGAACAGTTTTCAGGCAACCAGAATTTTTTCAGGATTTTTGGTCAGAAAACTGAAGATTTGAATTGGTATTTTGCCTAAGATTAACAACCCTATTTATAGATATACTCTAGGGTTAGTTAGGGTAGTTATTAGGACCATTTTGAACATTCAACGTTGGATAACGTTGCAGAAAATACCAGAATAACAGAAACTGTCCAATAGTCAGAAACTGCCTATAGTCGACTTGACATATGGGTTAGTGACTAGTCTAGGCAAATTTCACTGGGTTAGTCGACTAATCTTGGGTAAAAGTCGACTAGGTCAAGATAAAGTTCAAGTGACATGAAAACTGAACCAAGTCGACACACAACTAACTTATAAGTCGACTAGGCCAGGGATTAGTCGACTAGGGGAAAGGGTCAAGTCGACTACAAAAGAACTATTAGTCGACTAGGTATTCTGTTAAGTCGACTAACAGGACAAACAGAGAGTTAGGATCAGTTTGGATATAAGGCTAGTCGACTAGGGAGTTGGTCAAGTCGACTATACCTAGTATAAGTCGACTACAGAAAGCAATAAGTCGACTATAGGCTATGATATGTGTGTGTGCATCAAGGCTTTTAACATGCTATTTAATCATTACAAAACATATCATAAGCAGCTCTCTTTGGGAAGTCTTGATCATGAAGAACTCTTGATTTGACTTGTGATAGTGTTCCAAATGAATAGGCTTCACAAATGTCTTTATCAAAAGCAAGTTCCAACATATAGGATCTTGTTTAGGTGAGTGAGAAAAACTATTTGTGGTCTATTGTGATCACCAAGTATTGTTTGTGGCTTATTGTGATCACCAAGTTTGTATTCTCTTTTTTGCTTTGGCTTTGTGCCTATCCCTCTTGTGTAGAGGTAATTGTGGTTGAGATTTGGCTTTGTCTTATCCCTCTTGTGTATCCCTCTTGTGTAGAGGTGATTGTGTTTGAGTTTTGACTTTGTGCCTTATCCATCTTGTGCAGAGGTGATTGTGGTTTGGCTTTATGCCTAACCCTCTTGTGTAGAGAGGTGATCGTGTTTGAGAGAGGAGTAGTGTACTCTAAGTGTAGAGTTATAAATCCTTTGTGAAGGTCTCTTTGTGAAAGATCCTGTGTGGACATAGTGGAAATCTTTTTTTGTGTGAAGTTGGGACGCGTAGAGCAGTGGCTCGAATCTTGAAACATATCTTATTATTTGCGTCTGACACTATCTCTTAACATTATCTCTCTTATATCTTGCATTACTTATATTGCATATATTCATATGCTAGATAATTTTATATGTGCCCATATTTGTGTTGAACCAAGAGAGCTTCATAAAGCGCCTCAACTCTTAATTTAAAGGAATCTCGAGGAGATAGTCTAGAGCCCTTCACAGGGAATTCGGCTACACTCTTTGGTTACACATAGTGTGTTGCAATTGAGTTTAATTCCGCATCATTGTCATTAGATTTACTAGTACACCTATTCACCCCACTCTAGGTGTATTTCAATTGGTATCAGAGCTCCGCTCCTGATATTCAGTTTAACCACTTAGGAGTGAGATCTTGATTGCTAATCTAGATTTGCATTGCACACGTATTGTTTATACACTCATGGATTTTCTTATGCCTCCCATGTATGATGTTACTAACATTGATATTTGGAAAGTTAAGATGTCCATGTGCCTTAAAATCCTAGGATTGCATGTTTAACCTTTCTAATACTAAGAAATCTTATCTTGGTAATGACAAGCATATAGAGGCCAATGCATAAGCCTTAGTGGAACTTAGGAACACACTTAGTAAAGATTATCTTTTATTATTTCTCATTATGATTCTGATTTTACAGTGTGGAACACATTGACCTCTCCCAGCTACAGATGATAAACTATGTGGAGAAGGAACCTTGGTGGATGAGTCCAACAAAACTTGCTATATGGTCCAAGGGATTGACCTCCTTAAGGTGCATTCAGATACTCATCTAGTTGATAGTGCTAACTCTTCTAATGATGATCATGATAGTACGGATGCCGATGCATTAAATGAAAAGCTTTCTCTATTTTGTGAAAACTTGCTAGAAAAATACATACTTTTGAAAAGAAAAGTTTTATATTAAAAGAAGAAAATAAAATTTATTTTCTAAACTTGATATGCTTTTGCAAGAGAAGGTTGGGTTTTCAAGTAAAAGGGACTCCTTAAAAACCAACTTGACCTTATTTTAAATGAAAATAAAATTTTAAAAAATAAAATGATTGTTGATAATTTTGAAGAATAATGAGGTTGTCTTTAAAACTCGATTTTGTTTTAAAGAGAATAATTCTTTGAAAAATAATATTGCTCTGATTTCAAACGAATTGGAATTTGTTTCAAATGAAAATTTTTCTTTGAGAAATAATTTGGCTTCTCATTCTTATCATGATTCCATTGTTATACCCTCTATTGATAAGAATGTTGTTGGTCCCGAGATGATGCCAATTGTAGGATTTAAAATATACGTCAACACTCAAACAAAGATATTAGCGTTAAATATAAAGAACCTGCAAGTAAGAAAATTAAATCATAGAAAAGATGATAAATACAAACACAAGTGATTTATCCTGGCTCGGTCCTTGTGACCTACATCCAGTCCCCAAGCCACCCGCTTGAGATTTTCCTTTAACCTTTGATTTTGTACACCCAAAATCAACACCTTATATACCACTTGACAAATCCCTTTGCCAAATGTATACAACCCTTCTTACAAATAAGAAGACGACAACACCTTGTACAATCTCTCTTTAACACGAAGACGCTCTTGTACAATCTCCTCTTTGAGTGATTATAAACAATCCTATAAGCCTTGAATTGTATGTGATCATGAACAAAGGCTCTTATAGGTGGACTCTCAAAATCTTCACTATGGAGTAGAAATTTGAGTGAAGAATTGAAAGTGAAAACAGTTTTCTGAAAAACTGATTTTGAACAGAGTTTTTGGGCAGAAAACTTGTATATTGAATTGGTGTTTTTAGCCTAAGACAACATCCCTATTTATACCTTAAATTTATATTCAGTTAAGGTAGTTATCAGGTCAATTTTGAATATTGAACCGTTAGATAAAACACCAGAAAATAGAAACTATCCAACAGTCAGAAACTGCTATTAGTCGACTAGGAATGGGGGTTAGTCGACTAGGGTAGGCAATTTAAACAGGGTTAGTCGACTATAAAATAGGCCAAGTCGACTAGGCATGACTGAAACAAAAGACAAGTTTTTGCAAACTAAAACTAGTCGACCAGTTGGAAGGTATAAGTCGACTAGGTCATATATTAGTCGGCTATAAAGACTGTTAAGTCGGCTAATAGTGCATATAGGTCAAAAACAGAGAGTTGGTATCTTTGCAGGACAAAAGTTAGTCGACTATCGAAGTTGTTAAGTCGACTATAGGTTGTATTAGTCGACTAGGCATGGTTATAAGTCGACTAATAGACTAATGATGTGTATATATGTTTCAAGGTTTTTAACATTCTAATAAATATTACAATACACATTCATAGCAACTCTCTTTGGGAAGTCTTGAACATGTAGAACTCTTGTATAGGCTTGTGAGATAGAGCTCCAATAATATGGCTTCACAAATGTATCATCAAAATCAAGTTCTAACACTCTCCCCTTTTTGATGATGACACTTTGTGTGCACGAATACTCTCCCT
Organism: Agave tequilana; assembly: GCA_038442645.1. Taxonomy (NCBI): domain Eukaryota; kingdom Viridiplantae; phylum Streptophyta; class Magnoliopsida; order Asparagales; family Asparagaceae; genus Agave; species Agave tequilana. Next base: position 69,273 of record JAVJIF010016246.1, on the reverse strand, counting down.
GTAAAAAATATGTTATATGTTCTCCCCCTGCATAGAACAGGTTATAACAGATATAGAAAAACATGTGTTCTCCCCCTGCAAAAAAATATATCATAAATATATATATATATATATTATATATATACATACATATATATAATATGAAATATTTTTTTTATCAAACTTTTTATATGTACCTGAAAGATAAACATTAGATTGGTGCCAATCATTAAAAGATCAAAGCATTAACTTTTAGGAGTCCAAACCCAATTTGAATTTGGTTTCCATCTGTTAGTATACACATAATTGTATGAATTACATATATCATGAATGTATGATGCAATATAAGTATTTTTATCAACAATGCTTAAGTTTTTAGGAATCCATATGACTTGTTCTTAATTCTTTTTGAAATATCAGTATTTCTTTTCACAAAAGAATTATATAGATTACTAACATATGTAGATTTCCAAAAATCCAAGACCATAATGATAATGTGACATATTTTGATATGATAACAAATCATTTAACTTTTCTTTTCCTTGATTAAATTTAGTCACATTTTTCAAAATCTCTTCATATTCATTTTGAAACTTGATATGTCTTTATTTAAAACAGAATTTTTTTCATTTAAGACAAAGTTTCTTTTTAAGCATAATATTTTCTTTTATAAAATTCTCACTATCCTTTTTCAATGATGACATAACTTTTTTAAATCATTTTTTTGAGAATTTATAGAAGAAATTTGAGAAACATAACATGAATTTTCTTTAATAAGTTTTTCATTTTCCTTTGACAAAACTTTATTCTTTATCTTTTCATTTTAAGATCATTGTATAATTCATGAAATGTATCTAAAGTTCAGTATGTTGTAACCTCATCTTCTTCTTGGGCCATAAAGCATATGTTGGCATGTTCAGTGGTTTCTTCTTCGCAGAGAAAGAGGAATCACTATTTTCCCATGATGCTTGATAGTCTTTCTTCTTTTTGAACTTTTTGCTCTTGAATTTACCTTTGTTTTGAGCAATAGGCAATCCTTTCTCATATGACCTGTTTTATTACAATTAAAACATTTAAACTTGCCTTACTTCAAGAACTTTCTGAATTTCTTGAAAGCATTGCCATCTCTTCTTCATTGTTATCTGAATTGTCCGTATCTGAGGATGCATGGAAGGCAAGTTCTTTCTTCTTGAATTATTGTTCATCCTTCTTTCTATCTTCGAGTTGCACTTCATGTGCCATTAGATTACCAATAAGGTTTTCTAATGACTTTGTTGAGAGATCATTCGCTTCTTCTATTGTAGCTATCTTCTTCTTCCAATCTGATGTGAGTGCACGAAGGATCTTGCGAACTTTTTTGACTTGGGTGTATTCCTTTCCAAGGGATGCTAAGGAATTTGTTATGTCGGTGAACCTTGTTATCATTTCTAAAATTGTTTCGTTCGCCATCATTTGAAGAGTTCGAACCTGTGAACAAGAACATAAATTTTAGACTCTTAACCTTATTTGTACCTTCATATGTTACCTATAGTATGTGTCATATTTGATTTGTAGATGTGGCTGTTGACACACAGTTGAATTCTTCTTTGGTTAAGGTACAAAATAAAGCATTCATAACTTTGGCATCAAGATTCACATTCTTCTTTTGATCATCACTCCAAGCGCTGTAATTGGTAGTCGGTTTGGTGTACGCTACTTCTACTATATTCCATAGTTCGTAGATCGATTGCAAGTAAATCTTCATTTTACACTTCCAGTAGTTGTAGTTCGATACATCGAATAGCGGTGGACGTTGTGTAGAATGTCCTTCTTTGAATTTTGATGAAGGAAACTCCGTTGCCATCCTTGTATTGTTGACTGGGTATGCAGGGCTCTGATACCAATTGTTGGTCCCGAGATGATGCCAATTGTAGGATCTAAAATGTACGTCAACACTCAAACAAAGATATTAGCGTTCAATATAAAGAACTTGCAAGTAAGAAAATTAAATCACAGAAAAGAAAACAAACGCAAACACAAGTGATTTATCCTAATTCGGTCCTTGTGACCTACATCCAGTCTCCAAGCCACCCGCTTGAGATTTTCCTTTAACCTTTGATTTGTACACCCAAAATCAACACCTTGTATACCACTTGACAAATCCCCTTTGCCAAATGTATACAACTCTTCTTACAAACTAAGAAGACGACAACACCTTATACAATCTCTCTTCAACCCGAAAACGCTCTTGTACATGTTGGCCCAAAGGCCTTCCACCCTAGTTTTGATGATGATTAACTCATGTAGTTATGTTTAATAATAATCTTGTGGTGTTTAAGTTTCAGATTCATTAACCAAGATATTAGTTGGTGATTAGCTTCAACAAGGAGTTTAGAAGCTTTTCATAGTGATTCCAGGGCCAAAGCTTCAAGATCACACATTGCCTAGCCCATGGATGGAGTTTTGGAGCAAGTCAACTTGAAGATGAAGATCATCAAGAAGACTTAGGTATCCATAGTTTAGATAGTGTGTTTAGATCCAATTTGTAAAGCTTAGTATAGTTGATATGCTCAAGTGCACAAACACACACGTTTTCATGTTTTGGATTTGGTTTTCATGAATAGTAGATCAAAATAAGTTTACTTTATTTCTATGTATATTAGATATGTTCTAGATATACATACATGCTTTAAACTTGCTAGACAAACTTATTTTGATATCCCTATTCATGTGTTGAAAAATCAAGTTTGATAAAAATACAAGTTTTGTTTTTGTTAAAATTTGCAAGACTCAAAAATGAATTGATATGATTGATATATGTCTTGAAATTTTTATCACTAGTTTGTGTTTTAAAATAAAATGTTAAAACAAGTTTTATGGGATTTTCAGAAAAGATAAAAGATTTTTATAAAATATTTTTTCCAGTTTTTCTGACCCAGTTTCTGTTCCAGGCTTCAATCAGTCGACTAAGTCAACTGACCTAGTCGACTTGGCTGAAGTCGGTCGACCGGGCCGGTCGACCGACGTGCACAAATCTGTGCACGTTTGGAATCACTGGGACGGTCGACCGTCGGGTCGACCGGGTTGAGAGCAGAGCTCTCTATTTGTTTGGGTCGACCGGGCCGGTCGACTGTGGTTGACCAACGGTCACATTTCTGACCGTTGGCGGTCGACCGGGCCAGTCGACCATCAGCCTGTCAGGCTGCTGTTGGCCCAAGAGGTTACACTCTCTTGTTTTGTGTTTTGATGATGACAAACCAAATAAGAACTATTTGGTACTAATGAATTTGTTCAAGATAAGTTTCAGGTTTTGTACCATGTTTGGAGACCATTGGCTTAGCTTTTGCAAGAACTTCTAAGTTTCACATAGCAAGGAAGGCAAATTGCACAATTAAGAAGGATCATAGAAAAGAAGGCACTAGCAAGGCATTGGATGGCTCAAAGACTTGAAGATTGCTCAAAAAGTATTTAATCATTGTATTTTTAGTTTATAGCTTGTTAAAGAATAGTGGATAGGTTTGAAGCTCTATCACACACGTTTTTACGCACATATTTATTCCAAAATGTTTTCTTATAATTTATACAAAAACATTTTGTTTACAAGATTTGGCCCACAGATATATTTGTGTTTATACAAATCTATGTTCAAAACTATTTTTGTCAAAATCAAAATCCCCTTTTATTTTCTCTTCAAAATCCTGATTTTTGACCTGAGCCAGTCGACCGAACGGTCGACCGGACCTATGACAGGTTTGGCTGGTCGACCGTCCCAGTCGACCGTGGCTCTGGCTGTGCACGTATCTGTGTGCACGTTGTATCGGTCGAACCGACCGGTCGACCGACTATAAGCAACTTTGCTCTCGGTTAGATTGGGTCAACCGGCCGGTCGACCGCTGGCCTGCAACGGTCATATTTTTGAACTTGCGGTCGACCGACCGGTCGACCGACAGAGTCGTTTGAACAGTAACGGGCATTTTTTCTGAGCTGTTTATTTTTGTCTTTTTCTCACTTAAGTGAGTTTAAATGACTTGCTTTGGGTTTAATACATTCTGATTAGCCTTAAAAATGTTTATCTTCTAACCCTAGCCCTCTCCTATAAATAGGAGTGTTTGGGGAGAGATTGGTTCACCTAATTATTACAAGAAAAATTCAAAAGTTTAAGGCATTCAAAAGAGCTTGGTTTGTTGGTTTTTGTGCTGAAATTCTCTCTCATTTTCTGAAGTGTTTTAAAGAATTCTCTGATTTCATTTTCTTTTCTCTTTACACACAAGAGCTTCATTCCTACTCATTGTTCTCTAAGGACCTTTTGTAAGGGAAGAGACAATTGAAAGAGAGAGTTTGTGGTCTTTTGACTACTCAGAAATTCCTTGTACTTGAGATTGTGGAGTTGGGTACTCCATTGTATTTGTGATCTTTGTGATAGTGGAAGTAGCTAGAATCCTTCTGGGGAAGGCGGGGAGTAGAGCTGGGTGCTCGAACCTCGATAACATATCTTTGTGTTTGCGATTGGTTTACTTTTCCTTGTCATTACTTATTGCTTGAGATTGTCATTGCCATATTCATTTTCATTCATGTTGTCAATCATTATCCCATACAACAAGGTTGCATTGCGCACCTCTAACTCATTTTACGAGGAAGCCGGAGGAAGGAGTTCAGAGCCCTTAATAGGGAATTCGGCTCTTAGTCTTGTTTTGGGAGATTGTTGCATTACATTTGCATCATAATTTTTAAATTGTTCTTTGATTAGCATCATCACCTATTCACCCCCCTCTAGGTGATTTTCAATTGGTATCAGAGCTTGGACTCTAGGTTTTGGCTTAACATCCATAGAGAGATCCTTAAAATTTGCTAATCAATATTTCTCATTTCATTCATTCATCACTAGTAAACATGGCCGATAACATTAAATCCCCACCTAAATTTGATGGACTCAACTTCCCTATTTGGAAGGTTAGGATGACTATCTTTTTGCAATCATTAGGTAGTTTAGTGGCTAAGTCCTTGACCAAACCCTATGTAGCACCCGATAGTGATGAGAGCACATGGACCGACTTCAACTTTAGAGAATATGAGGCTAACTCCAAGGCCCAAAACTCCCTTTTAACCGCCTTGAATGAGGATGACCTTACACGGGTAATTCATTGCCAATCCGCCTATGAGATTTGGCAACACTTATTGGTCACACATGAAGGGACTTCACAAGTCAAGAGAGCTAAGATAGATCTCTTGAGGTCTCAATATGAATCATTTAAAATGCTTGATGATGAATCTATTGATTGTATGATTACTAGATTCACTAAAATCACCAATGGTCTTTCTTCCTTAGGTGACGTCATCTCCAACGATCAAAAGGTGCGCAAAGTGATTCGGGCTTTTCCTCCATCTTGGGAGATAAAGGCCACCACCTTGAAGGAATTGAACGACAAAGATGAGATGGACATCATTAGTCTCATTGGGAACCTAAAGACCCATGAGATGGAGAAGAAAGCTAGAGAAGAGGCCGCTCCAACAAAGAAGAAGTCCTTAGCTTTCAAGTCTTCATCCACTCTTGAAGACAATGAAGAAGATGAAGAAGAAGATGAGGAGCTCTCCCTCCTTGTGCGAAATGTCAAAAGGATGTACCGGAGGAACAAGCTCAACTTCCAGAGAAAATTTGAAGGCAAAGAGGAGAGGAAAATTATATGCTACAATTGCCAAAAGCCCGGACACATCATGGCGGATTGCCCGGAGTTCAAGAAGAAGATGACCTCCTGCTTCAAGCCAAAGAAATCGGAAGAAAAGAAAGCGTATAAGGCAACTTGAGATTCGGAAAGCGAGTCCGAGGAAGAGGCGGATGTAGCAAATATGTGTTTCATGGCAAACACACCTAAGGTAACCCCTCAAACCCTTGATGATGAAGATGATGAATTAAGTAAGGAAGTTCTTGTACATGCTTTTGTTGAACTTTCTGAAACTTATGATAATAAGAAAATTGAATGCTTTAAATTACAAAAGGAAGTTGCTTTTCTTAAAAATCAACTTGCTATGGTTTTCAAAGAAAAAGATGATATTTCTTCCAACCTCATTTCTATTCAAAATGAATTTAGTGCCTACAAGGTTTCTTGTAAGGCTAAATTTCCTATTGTTGATGAAAAGAAATTTCTTCTTTAAAAACCAAAATGGTTGATTTCGAGAAGGTTTTGAAAGATTGTGCTTTTAACACTAAGAAACTTGAGGAAAATTTTCTAAAAAGCACACATCACATGCTAAGATTCCTCATGCTCACACTACACCTAACACTTCTCATGCTCATGCTCACAAAGCTCATGCTCACAAATCACACACCCATTATGCTTTTAAATATGGTAGAGTATATAGATGCACATATTGTGGTAAAAATGGACATTTAGCTAAGTTTTGTTATGATCAATTAAATAGATCCAATAATCTTGTTTGGGTTCATGGCTCTAACCTCAAGGACCCAAGAAAATGTGGGTACCAAAATCAAGTCCTAAATTGTTTGATGTAGGTACACACCAAGGCTCCAATACATAGGGAGCGGTGGTACCTTGATAGTGGTTGTTCAAGACACATGACGTGGGATATCAACAACTTTACAACCCTATCAAGGTACATGGAAGGTGGCTCCGTCACCTTCGGGGATGACTCCAAGGGACTATCATCGGTATAGGTAACATTCAAATTGGTGCATCTCCTATTATTGAGAATGTTGTTTTAGTTGAAGGTTTGAAACATAATTTGCTTAGCATTAGTCAATTTGTGATCGTGGACTTAAAGTTGTTTTTGATGATTGTTCTTGCAAGATTTTTGATATTAAAACAAATGATTGTATTCTCACCGGTTTTCGTGATGATAATGTTTATATCATTGACATGCTTAATATTGAGTGTTCTACTAAATGCTTGAATGCTTTTGATGAAAATTCTTCGCTTTGGCATAGAAGATTAGGACATGCTTCTTTTGAACATCTTTCTAGGATTAATTCAAAGGAATTGGTGAAGGGTATTCCATGCTTGAAGTTTGAGAAAGACCGCATTTGTGGTGCGTGCCAACTTGGGAAACAAACCAAGTCTTCCTTCAAACCAATCAAGGATATCATGTCAACTAGGCCTTTAGAATTAATTCATATGGATCTTTTTGGACCTACTAAAACTAAGAGTTTAAATGGTAGTAGATATGCATATATTTTGGTTGATGATTTTTCCCGTTTCACTTGGGTTTTCTTTTTGGAACACAAAGATCAAACCTTTTCTCATTTTAAGATTTTTCGAAAAAGGGTTGAAAAAGAAAAAGGTTTTCCGATTTTGAAAATAAGGAGTGATAGAGGTGGTGAGTTTGTAAACCAACTCTTCATGACTTATTGTGATGAAAGGGAATTAAGCATGAAATGTCTTGTCCTAGAACTCCACAACAAAATGGAGAGTTGTAGAAAGGAAAAATAGAACACTTCAAGAGATGGCTAGGACAATGATAAGTGAATACGACCTCCTCAATATTTATGGGCCGAGGCCGTAAACACCGCATGCTATATATCTAACCGTATTTATTTGTGTAAAAATTCTTCCAAAACATCTTTTGAAATGTATCACTCTAGAAAACCTAATGTTGCTTATTTCAAAGTTTTTGGATGCAAGTATTTTGTTTTAAATACTAAAGAGAATTTGGGTAAATTTGATGCTAAGGCTTATGAAGCAATTTTTGTTGGATATTCTACAACTAGTAAAGCTTATAGAGTATTCATTAGATCTTCTCGTACCATTGAAGAATCCATGCATGTTAAATTTGAAGAATCTAATGTGGTTGTTGAGAATGTTGTAGAGATTGAACCATTAGGTGAAGACATGGAGAGACTATCCTTGAAGGACTCACCCGCTCAAGAAGAAAAGCAAGAATCTATTGGTGAAGTTCAAGAGGATAAAAAGGAAAGCTCTCAACCGCTTCCTAAAGCTTGGAGATACGCTACAAATCATCCTAAGGAGCTCATCTTGGGTGATGCATCTAAAGGAGTCACAACGCGCTCCAAACTCCATGACCTATGTGGTAACTTTGCTTTCATTTCTCATTTTGAACCCAAAGGCATTCTCGAAGCCGAGACGGACCCATATTGGTTGCTTGCCATGCAAGAGGAACTCAATCAATTTGAGCGCAACCAAGTTTGGCACCTTGTTCCTAAACCCCACGATAGACCAATAATTGGTACTAAGTGGATCTTTAGAAACAAGATGGATGAGTCCGGAAATGTCATTAGGAATAAAGCTAGGTTAGTGGCCCAAGGTTACACTCAAGTTGAAGGTATTGACTTTGAGGAGACCTTTGCACCCGTAGCACGGCTTGAAGCCATGCGGATGACACTAGCTTTTGCATCTTTCAAAAATTTTAAACTTTTTCAAATGGATGTGAAAAGTGCATTTTTGAATGGTTTTATTAATGAAGAAGTTTATGTTTCTCAACCTCCCGGTTTGTTGATCATGTTCATCCCGATTTTGTTTTTAAACTTGATAAAGCTTTATATGGATTGAAACAAGCTCCTAGAGCTTGGTATGAAAGGCTTTCTAGTTTTCTTATTTCAAATAATTTTATTAAAGGCAAAGTAGACACCACTCTATTCACTAAGCATGTTGATAATGATATATTAATTGTGCAAATTTATGTTGATGATATAATTTTTGGTTCTACTAATGAGCTTTTGTGCAAGGATTTTGAAAAGGTAATGCAACTTGAGTTTGAAATGTCTTCAATGGGTGAGCTCAATTTCTTCCTTGGACTCCAAATCAAGCAATTGCAAAACGGGACGTTCATAAGTCAAGCCAAGTACGCAAAGGAACTTGTAAAGAAGTTTGGACTTGAAGGCTCAAAGACTTGCAACACTCCCATGGCAACTACAACCAAGCTTGATAAAGATGACCAAGGTAAAAATGTTGATATTAAATTATATAGAAGCATGATAGGAAGTCTTTTATATTTAACGGCAAGTAGGCCGGATATCATGTTTAGTGTGTGTCTTTGTGCTAGATTTCAATCGTGTCCTAAAGAGTCCATCTTATTGCGGTAAAACACATTATTCGTTATATTAAGGGCACTATTGGGATGGGTCTATGGTATCCGAAAACCGGAGATTTCTCAATGACGAGTTATTCGGATGCTGACTATGCGGGTTGTAGAGTAGATAGAAAGAGTACTAGTGGGACATGTCAATTTCTTGGTAATTGTCTTGTTTCATGGTCCTCTAGGAAACAAAATTCCGTAGCACTCTCAACCGCCGAGGTGGAGTATGTTGCCGCAGGGGCTTGTTGTGCACAAGTCCTTTGGATGAAACATACTCTCCTTGATTTTGATTTGCATTTTGATCATATAAAAATATTTTGTGATAATACTAGTACTATACACATGACTAAGAATGCAAATCAACATAGTAAGACCAAGCACATTGAGATTAGATATCACTTTCTTAGAGATGATTTTGAGAAAGGAGATATAGATATTGATTATGTTTCCACGGATTTACAACTAGCCTATATTTTCACTAAACCACTTGATTTTACTAGATTCTCGTTTATTTGTGGAGAACTTAATGTTTGTGTTATTGAATAGACATGTTTTTCATAACCCTTTTTGATGTATGACAAAAAGGGGGAGAATAAGTTTACATGGGACAAAAATAAGTTCATTTGGTCTTGGTTCCATATGAATTTATATGTTTTGGTTTTATGAGTTTATGAGTTTTTGTTATGAGTCTTATGTTTTATGAATTTGAGAACTCTTGTATTTTGTGTTTTATTAGTATTGTTTCAATTTGGTTTCAATTGGCATCAAAAGTATGTTTTTGTGATTTTAATAAATTCTTGTGTTTTTCATATAGCATAATTTGAGGGGGAGTCTTCTCCTCCCCATATTTTTGTCTATAGCCTATTTGTTTTGTCATCATCAAAAAGGGGGAGATTGTTGGCCCAAGAGGTTACACTCTCTTGTTTTGTGTTTTGATGATGACAAACCAAATAAGAGCTATTTTGTACTAATGAATTTGTTCAAGATAAGTTTCAGGTTTGTACCATGTTTGGAGACCATTGGCTTAGCTTTTGCAAGAACTTCTAAGTTTCACATAACAAGGAAGGCAAATTGCACAATCAAGGAAGGATCATAGAAGAGAAGGCACTAGCAAGGCATTGGATGGCTCAAAGACTTGAAGATTGCTCAAAAAGTATTTAATCATTGTATTTTTAGTTTTATAGCTTGTTAAAGAATAGTGGATAGGTTTGAAGCTCTATCACACACGTTTTTGCGCACATGTTTATTCCAAAATGTTTTCTTATAATTTATACAAAAACATTTTGTTTACAAGATTTGGCCCACAGATATATATTTGTGTTTTATACAAATCTATGTTCAAAACTATTTTTGTCAAAATCAAAATCCCCTTTTATTTTCTCTTCAAATCCTGATTTTTGACCTGAGCCAGTCGACCGAACGGTCGACCGGACCTATGACAGGTTGGCCGGTCGACCGTCCCAGTCGACCGTGGCTCTGGCTGTGCACGTATCTGTGTGCACGTTGTATCGGTCGACCGACCGGTCGACCGACTGTAAGCAACTTTGCTCTCGGTTAGATTGGGTCGACCGGGCGGTCGACCGCTGGCCTGCAACGGTCATATTTTTGAACTTGCGGTCGACCGACCGGTCGACCGACAGAGCCGTTTGAACAGTAACGGGCATTTTTTTCTGAGCTGTTTATTTTTGTCTTTTTCTCACTTAAGTGAGTTTAAATGACTTGCTTTGGGTTTAATACATTCTGATTAGCCTTAAAAATGTTTTATCTTCTAACCCTAGGCCTCTCCTATAAATAGGGGTGTTTGGGGAGAGATTGGTTCACCTAATTATTACAAGAAAAATTCAAAAGTTTAAGGCATTTAAAAGAGCTTGGTTTCTTGGTTTTTGTGCTGAAATTCTCTCTCATTTTCTGAAGTGTTTTCAAGAATTCTCTGATTTCATTTTCTTTTCTCTTTACACACAAGAGCTTCATTCCTACTCATTGTTCTCTAAGGACCTTTTGTAAGGGAAGAGACAATTGAAAAAGAGAGTTTGTGGTCTTTTGACTACTCAGAAATTCCTTATACTTGAGATTGTGGAGTTGGGTACTCCATTATATTTGTGATCTTTGTGATAGTGGAAGTAGCTACAATCCTTCTGGGGAAGGCGGGGAGTAGAGCTGGGTGCTCGAACCTCGATAACATATCTTTGTGTTTGCGATTGGTTTACTTTTCCTTGTCATTACTTATTGATTGAGATTGTCATTGCCATATTCATTTTCATTCATATTGTCAATCATTATCCCATACAACAAGGTTGCATTGCGCACCTCTAACTCATTTTACGAGGAAGCCGGAGGAAGGAGTTCAGAGCCCTTAATAGGGAATTCGGCTCTTAGTCTTATTTTGGGAGATTGTTGCATTACATTTGCATCATAATTTTTAAATTGTTCTTTGATTAGCATCATCACCCATTCAACCCCCCCTCTAGGTGATTTTCAGCTGCCACATCAGCCTAACGGCTAGTTTCTGGTTTGGCCTATATAAACCTCATCTCTTTGGGTTTTTGGCTAAGGTTTTTAGAGACAAAATTTTCAGACTTTCTCTACTGTTTTAAAAGAGTTTTAAAAAGAGTTTTGTGCTTAAAACTTCCAATCTTTATTGTTTTGGGTTTTTGGAAAATCAAAGAAAACTAGGTTTTGGGATTTTGATTTGATCCTTCATTTTCTATCTTTTACAAGAGACTTCCCAATTAGTTTTTCTTTGTTGCTTGTTTCTAAAAACACCTTGTTTCCACACTTGAGCTATCACCTATCCTATTCTATTAGGATAATTTGTTTTGTGGAAAAAGAGAAAAGAAAAGTGAGATTGTTTGTGGTTGAAAGAAACCACTAGTTGTACACCCTTGTTCCTTTTGTATCCCTCTTAGGTAGAGGTGATCGGGTGATTGGTTTGCTCTCCTCTAGTGAGAGGTGGAGTTGCTTTGTAAACCCTCTTCGGTAGAGGTGTTGGTTGTTGGTTGTATTGGCTACGGGCCTACCCTCGGTTGTGAGGTGGTTGTTTGAGAGAGGAGTTTGGTACTCCTAGAGTTGTAACAAATCCTCTTCGGTAGAGGTTCCCTCGGTGGGAGATAGTGGATTAGAAATCCTACACGGTGGTGTAGGCGGGGATGTAGAGCAAGGGTGCTCGAACCTCGAAACATATCATTGTGTTTGCGTTTGATCCACTTGTCTCTAAACTCTCTCTCTTTACATTTGTGCAAAGCATCATTCATCATTCATATTACTTGCTTGCATTTGTGTTGTGCCTTGCATATTTTATATTGCTATATCATCTTATATGCTTGGTTGTTTGTGTGTGCCTCACTTGTACTTAATCAACAAGAGCTTCACATAGCACCTCAACCCATTCAAGGGAATCAAGAGGAGTTAGTCCAGAGCCCTTCACGGGGAATTCGGCTACACTTGTTGATTGTACTAAGTGTGTTGCAAAATTTGCATTAGCTTCCGCATCTAGCGCATTTAGTTCTTAGATTAGCACTTACACCTATTCACCCCCCTCTAGGTGTTTTTCAATTGGTATCAGAGCTAGTGCTCCTGATATAAGGCTTAACATCCTAGGAGTGAGATCCATTTGGTTGCTAATTTTGTTTGCATTTGCTTGTTTGCACATATATAGTTTACCATAGCTTTCATGACCCCACCTATGTTTGACCCTTCCAACATTCATGTTTGGAAGATTAGGATGACTGTTTATTTACAAACCCTAGGTCATAAAGTTTACCTTGCCATTACCAAGGAATCCTTCCTTAGTGATAGCAATCATATAGGGGCCAATGCACAAGTGATTGAGGCTAAACCTGCACACAAAATACGAGATTATAGAACTTAAGAAAGAATATGTGCAAGTGCTCAATTCTTCCGCTATAGCAAGTGGCTATGCGGGTCGTGATCCACAAGGAGGGTTTGCGATGGAAGCGTTACAGTTCTTTATTGAAATCGTTAAGAAATTAAGCGAAAGTTCTTCTGTTTTAAAGTTATAATGTAATATCCCTATTTTAAAGTACGGTATTTGGATAAAATATACTGGTATTTTAAATATGTACATGTATTTATTTCATGTAATGTATTGGTATTATTAATATTATTATTTTAGTTAAGTAATGTTACTACTAATGTTGGGTTATTATTTTGTAGTGGTGTATTCCTCTTCCTTGATTTTCATTCATGTCTTATTCCTAATCCTACCCATTAGCCCATAACCTTGAACACATTATCTAATCCATACTCATTTACCCATTGGATCCAATAGCCCACCAACCCACTACCCTTACTCTATTTGGATCCTAAACCTCAACCCATTAGCATACCCGCTACCCGATAACCCGAAACCCATTATCCAAATCCTAACTATCTTATCTAAATCTTATATCCTAACTACTCCCTTAAATCCCGAATCTAATCCTAACTTAATCCCTAATCTCCTCATCTCTAACCAACAGCAGCCGCTGCCACCATCTCGCAACTCCCCCTCTTGGCTGCGCACCAGAAGACCCAACAGCCCAGGCCGGATCCAGTGAGACCATGGCCGGCCTTCTCCCTCGCGCGCAGCTACCAGAGCCCAGATCCGCATCCACCCTTGACAGCACCTCCTTCCATCGGCAACCAACAACAACACAGCACAGCCGCTGCCCCATCTTCTGGCTGCGTGCACAGCCCTGACCGACCCCCTTCACAGCCTGCACCCGCCCCTTGCCGCCTCCGGTGGATCCAGCAGCAGCACAGACCGACCCCAGGCCGGATCTCCAGCGAACAGCAGCCCGGAGATCTCCCTGGCAGGCTGCGCACCAGTCTGGCAGATCCAACAACAGCCAGGAGCAATCAGCAACCAGCGAGCCCAGATCTGTACCAGATCCAGCAGCCGCTCCCTTGCAGCCGTGCACAGCCACCCGGATTTGTGCACCACCCCCAGGCCGTGGCCAGGCTTCCACCAGTAGCGCCGTGGCATCCTCCAACAGCCAGACGAACACCAGCGCGCAGCAGGACAGCGAGGAACAGCCCAAATCTGCAACAGATTTAGATCCAGCGCAGTTCAGGCGAGCGGCAGTTCGAGGCTCTTCCGGCGAGCGCGAGATCTCCAGTTTGCAGCCAGGTCTTCTCCAGCAACCTGGCTACCCTCCCGTGCAGTCCAACAGCGAGGAACGATACCACGGCGTCCACAATGGCGACTCGCCCGGTAACGACCAGATTCCCCAATGTGAGCGTATTCTTTTCCCTCCTTGATTCCTCGTATTTATGTACATCGATTTAATTATATTTTCATGTGTACATGTACATACAGTAGAGTAGTAATTGCGTTCTTTGATGTGAGCAAGAGAGGATGTTTATACATGTTTTATCGTGTGGGAGAATAGATTTCTGGATGCCTCTGATTTGTGTTCTGGGAGAGGAGCTAGTCGACTTGCCCACTTTATTAGTCGACTATCTATGTATTAGTCGACTAATCATAGACCCTAGTCGACTAGGTTTCCTCCCAGGAAATTGGTGAACTCTCTGTTAATTCCCTGTCAGTCGACTTGTCACCTGGTTAGTCGACTAACAGTAGTTAGTAGTCGACTTATTTTTTCCCCTAGTCGACTAATTATGTGACCTGGAAGTTATGTAGCCTGTATCTGTATCAGTCGACTAGCCTTACCTTTATAGTCGACTTGTCTTTTCCCTAGTCGACTTGGACTACCTCTGTAGTCGACTAAGCCTCCTTCTAGTCGACTACATATTTCTCCTAGTCGACTAATGTGAGTCTGTCAGCTGTGTATAGTTACCTTATGGATTGTGGACTTCACCCAGGAGTTGTGTGTTGGTTATAGATGAATGTATATGATATCGAGGGATGGATATATGATGGAATGACTTGACTTATCATGTTAGAACTTATATGCATGGATTACGTTGTCAGGTGTTGGGATCTGATGTTGACCTTAATAGAAATGTGAACCCCTGAGACTTGAGAAACAGATTAGATTGTTAGAATGAGGAAGCTGTGCATGATTATGGATATACGTTGGAATAATAATTATTATATCAGATTGCAAGATGTGTAATGGAACTAGATGATTATGGAACCGTTGAGAATATGAGTTGGCTGTAATGACTTCGGATTATCTGGACTTATATTAATTGCATGGAATGATGACCAGTAATTAGACCTAACTTTATTAGTTGAGTATTTGAGGACATATCAGTTATGACTGGATTAGTTGAGTGAGACTTAGATTGATCTTGAGTTAGAGGTTATCCAGAATCGGTGTTCCTTATATTGTAGCCTGATCTGTATTAAGATGGGATGGATGTTGTTGATTGATAGTTGTGACCATTTGGGATTCGTTTAGGTGATATATTTCATGTAGAGGACTTTCCAGATTTGATATTCATTTATTGGTGATGACATGATGATGATCCATTCAGATGTGATGTGTACTTGTTATGACGTTAGAGGCTGGCTATTGAGTAATATCTAGTTCTGTTATTGTACTGTGCATATTACTAAGGTTACTGGGACAAGATTGTTTGACCGTAACCCCGGTACAGTTCTATTGTTCATCGTATACACGGTTACTGTTACTGTTACTGTTACTGATACTGTTCACCGTGTATACGATTACTGATTGACTGTTACTGTACTGTTATTGTTACTGTCGCCGTATCGTCCCAGTATTCTAGAGAACATGGACATTGACTGATTTAATTGAATTGAATGAATAATAAAGTAATTGAACAACTTACACCGGGATTGGGGAAATTGATGGAGGAGACAGCGTCTGTATTTTGGGTGGACCTAGGATACAGGTTGCGCAGCCGATTGAGGGTTCCACTGCAGGGTTCCTGGGGGATGACTGACATCCCATCTGTACTGTTACTGTTCCACTGTTTTCACAGTGAGATTACTGTTACTGTTACTGAGTACCTAGCGGTACGGCCTGGTTCAGCGCCACAAAACTGAGGCCGTGGTCCCGGGTATGTACGAGACCCACCTAAAGCATGGACAATGTCTCTTCTGTTAATTTTAATAACTTAAGGGCATCAATTGGCATGTGTGGTAGGCGTAGTATGGGATGCGTCTATTATATGTGACAATTGGTGTTCGCTGACATAATTAATAATAAACTGTTGATGCTTTGTGACTGACTATATCACCTGATTGTATATATATATACCACTGTGATAGATACATGATTGTAACCAGGACCATATTATTATAACCAAGACCAGACTTGTGACCAGACTTGGATACCAGCCTAGTGACATGTGATAGGTTACCTATTGTGACATCAGTTGCTTGCTTACTATTGATCAGTTGTTGCCTATCTTTATTCGTGTTATTATCATGTTTATTACAGTTCTGCTATTTATTTGTTATATGGTCTCCTATATCTACAGTTGTTCTTATTATTATTATGCACATTGTTTCTTCTGCACGAGCTGTTTCCCCTTTACACACACACACTCATTATGGCCGCGTTCTGACGACCCTGGGTTTGCACGTCCAGCTATTGGACGGTTGTTCTAATGTGCAGGGTTCGACGAGACTGTTCGTCTTGCAAGGGACTGGACGCTCCTTTCTTCTATTTCTGGTATTTCACCTCTTTATATTCTGTCATTTCCTGATTCTGCATTTATTGCTTTCAGCTGCCATGTTCTTGCCATCATTTATCTGCTATCCTTAGAATTGTCATTATATGTATTATTGCAGTGATCTGGTTTAGATTATAACTTGTTCAGGTTAACTTAGGCTTAGCGTATATACGTGGAGTATTATCCTCGCGTATATACGTCGCCATAATGTCTCCGTATCTTTAGGATCGGGGCGTTACATATAAAAATGGAAAAAGAAAGTATAGTTAAAGTTAGTAGAAAATGGAAGATGAAGAAGTTGGAAAATTCAGAAAACAAAAGAAAGCGATTATGTACAATAAAGTGGAAAGAAGAATGAAAACGATTTGAAAGAAGTGGTTGGTGATCTAAACTAAGAAAGAAAAGAAAGAAAGAAAAGTGAAGAGATACTTACCTAGGTTGATTGATGACTTACTTGGAAACCTTTTTGCAAGTTCTACCTTTTTGCTTCGGAGGCGTTCAACGCATAGATCATAAACTCGAGCTCGGTCCCCGTGCACATTATATCGTCAAGCATAAGAAGAACGAAGTGATGCGGATCTTGGAAGAGGAGAACGTCTTCATGGACTATCGCTGGCTCTCACGTAGCTTGGTTATATTTGCTTTGGAATTCACTTGTACACTCAACAAATACAACCAAGGTAAAGTAGAAGAGGAAGAGGAAAGCAAAACAAATGTAAAGTAAAGCAGAATAGAAAACAAACAAAGCATTTACCTTTATTACTTGCTGAGACAATGAAAGAAAGGAGTAGGGTACATCGTCGGTGTCACTCTCAACATCAGCCCTCTCTCTTACTTACATGAATCTTCTTCTACCCTAAGTTACATACAAATTACATAAAAAGAAAGACTAATAACCTAAACTAAGAAATGAAAACTAAGCTAAATCTTAATCTGCATTGGCCTCCCATTTTCAGCGCAGATAATGGCCTTTTATAGGCATAAACCCAACAACCAGAATCCCGGGGAGGTCGGGGGAGTTCACGCTCCCCTAACTCCCCAAGATTGCCGCGGAAACGCGGCCAAAGCCGCGTTTCCGCGGCCAGGGTGTGGCCAGATGGCCACACCCTGTTGGTGGGTCTCTCCGGGGTTTCTTCTGGCTTTATCCTTTGTTGGTTTTGTCGTTTGAGCTCCGAATTCTGACAAAATGGCCTTGGATTCTTGGCTTTAACCGATCGATTCTGAGAGGATTCTTCTCAACCGGTTTCAACCTCTTGATTTTGCCCTGATTTTATGTGTACGAATTAACTCTGATTTAATTCAGAATTTTGGTGGGCTTTTGGGCTCATTTCTCTTCATCTCCTTAAGGATTGGGCCTGCAAATAAATTAAACAAATAATTAGGACAATGCAGGCTTTTATTCTAAAATAAGTATGGAAATGTGACATTAAATATGCAACAATAGCAACCAATCAACAAGCCCTAGAGGCCATTAGAAGCAATTTATCTAAATATTATCTTTTACGTGTTTCTAACATTGATTCCGCCTTTGCAGTGTGGAATTTGTTGACAACAACCACCACCTCCGAGCTTCTATTGCCAAATCAACCGGAGGAATCTAGTGGAGAATCCGATTCACAATGCTTCATGGTCCAAGGGAATGACTCCCTTTAGGTACATTCGGAACCCCACTTAGATAATGATAATTGTGCTAGTTCTTCAAATGATTTGTTGATCCCCATGCCTTGAATGAAGAACTATTCATTGTGTGTGAAAAACTAATAGAAAAATATAATTTGTTGAAAAAGAAAAGTCTAGGCATTAACAATGAAAATAAAAATTTGATTGCTAGACTTGATGTTGTTTTGCAAGAGAAGGATGAGATTGCTAATGAAAGGGACTCATTAAAATCTCAACTTAATCTTGTTTTAAATGAAAATAAATTTTGAAAAATAAAAATGATTGTGAAGATGTTTTGAAGAAAAATGATTCTTTAACTTCAAAACTTGATCTTGTTTTAAAAGAGAATGTTGCTTTGAAAAATAAAATTATTTCTATTTTAAATGAGTTGAATGTTTGTTTAGATAAGAATATTGTTTTGCAAAATAAGATGGAGGCACATGTTTGCCATGCTAGGGTAGTTTCACACACTTCACCTATTGCATGCCACACTTCTTCTTCTAAGATTAATGATGATATTTGTTTGCTTAAGAAGAAGGTTGATTGTTTGGGCTCCACTACGAGCCAATGTGCCATGAACCACACACGCTTGGAATTCTTGGTTCGAAAGAAACAAGTTCCATCCTTTATGCATGCGCACCCATCACGACATACACATGCTCCTCACGGACACCATCACACGTATGCTCATGTGTACACTTGTACACATTGTGGACGTAAGGGCCACCTTGCTAAATTTTGCTTTGATAGATTACATGATGTAAATTTAGCAAAGAATTTTGTTTGGGTTAGAGAAAGGACTAACCCCTATGGACCCAATAAGATATGAGTACCAAAGACCACCCCTCCTTTGTTTAATGTAGGTGTGGGCTCTCACATGACGTGAGAGTGATGACACCTTGGAGTGGATGCGTTCCGTACTTAAAGGAAATCAATTGGATGCATCACTTTCAAGGGAAGTTTGGTGGAGATGACCACCATGTTTGGAGACAAGGAGAGTTGCTTCTTCAGTTTTGGTAACAATCCTTTACTCCCATTTATTGTTTACATGCTTTCCATTTCATTGTTTATAGCATGTTTTTGATGTCTATGGATTAGTATGTAAATACCATGATTATTAGATCCTTGACATACATGTATAGTATTTGAGACACACATGCATATATGAACCCATTTTTAGTGTTCTCACTTTTGTTTAAGCTATAATGTACATCATGAATCTAATACATGTGAATTTACATAGTAATCATGTCTTAGTTTTATCATGATGATTTTATCTTGTTTTTGATGCTACATGATTTGAATATATGTTTAGATGTTAGTTTTCACTAAAACTAGGTATATACTTGTGCATATAGTGGGCCACAAATAAATCTATATATGTTTGTGCTTGAACGCTTATTTGAACCCATTAGATGTGCTAGTATAGTCTAGTTTTGATGATTCATACATTTCAAACTTGTATTCCATTTTGGATTTATTTTATGATTTTTCATTTCATGTATATGTTTGTATTGCCAAACTTTAAGATATACATGTATACCCCTTGAGTCATTTGCCTTTCATGCAAATCTATATATGGACTCAATTGTGTCTAGGGATATGTATGTATACTTATTGTGTTGACAATTCATACATATACCTTGAAATGAAATTTGTTTTTGGTGAAGATTTAGTTTTCTTAGTTTTGTGTTTTAATTGTTTAACTTCATGTATACGTCTATCTTGTCCAAAACTATTAGATATACATGTTTATCCTTTTGAGCCAGGTGCCTTAATGCACATACTTTGTGGACTCGTTGTATTTTGGATATGTATGTATACTTTAGTTTGTATTAGACATACATATGCCTTGAAGATTAAATAAGTTTAGATGATTTTCATGTTTTCATGTTTCAAGGAATATTAAGCTTAATGTATATTTTCATGATTATGATCTACACATTTTATTTATACACTCATATTTATATTTTGCTCATGTTTTGTTTTCATGAGTCATATTTATGCTTAATTGAATTAGAGTGTTGATTATCATGTGGATTTCATGTTTTATGAAAAGTTATTTTGTTTTATTCCTTGCTTGAAGGATTTCGTACTAGTTTAAAAGATTTTCCATTTAACTAATTACGGTATTCCTCATGTGGTAGTTGAAAAACTCTACCAAAAAGTTTTTTTTCAAACAAAGCTTATTTTCAAACCTATTTTGAAAACCCCTACCCTTTAAGGGCGGTTGGAAGGGAGATCATGTTCATGTATGCTTTACAAGTGAAAATCATTTAAAACTTGAACCATGATTGGGTGGTAGATTATATGAGATATACACTTGATTATTATTGTTGATTCAATTGGTATCATTGAACTCTTTCAATTGGTATCAATTTTGACATTTTTGGTATACTCATATATTTGTTTATGTATGTATGCTTCAATTTCAATGGTATCAATTTCTATTGGTATCTAATTTTCATACATATATGTTTTATTTGTGTTCAAAAATTTCACAAATTTTAGTTTTTGTTTACTCAAGCTCTAGCATAACCCAACACCTTGAGCTTCAACTTTATTTCAATTGTTGTAGTTTTCAATTGATATCTTATTTCAAGCCTATGCATGTGTTTTGTTGGTATTTCATAAAGGGGAGAAAATTTAATTTTCATATTTCAATTGGTATTTAGTTTCCACTCCCTTGCTTTATGATAGAAAATAGTCATTTCAATTGTTTATATGACTTAAAGAAAAATACTATCTTTTGATATCAAGATGTCTTTGTTTTAAATTGGTATCTAAAAATTTTGTTTAGAGAAAAATATTCAAAAGTTTTGATTTGTATTGACTATATGCAAGGAGAGCTTAACATCTCTTCTACATATAGATTCATGATGAGTGTAGGGAAGCTAACTTAGCGTCTTCCTCTTCATGAATGTATATAGCATATAACATTTGTTGATCTTTATTTATTTTCTATTGATATCAAGATGATTCATTGACATATTTTTCTATTTGATATCATGTTGTTTATAGTCACCCCTTATTGACTTTGTTTTTGTTTTAGACAAAAAGGGGGAGAACATTGTTTTATTATTTTGATTGAGAAAAGGGAGAGAAAGATTTTTACCCTCTTTTATTGTTTTGATTGTTTACCCCTTTGTTGATGATTGACAAAAAGGGGGAGAATAATTTGGTTTATATATATGCATAATTATGTTTTTGCATATATTAAGTTTTATTGGTAAGTTTTATTGGTATCTAGAGCATCTAGTGTTCTTGTTAATGTTTTATTAATTTAATTGGTAACTAGAGCTTCTAGAATATGTTTTATGCATGTTGATGCATACATGTTTATATGCATACTTGTGTTTAGTTTTCTCAAGCTTAACAAATAAACAATAGATATGCATATATGTTTTGTTTTGCAAATAGGAGAAAAAGAATTCGAAGAATTTGATATGTTTTATCTCCATACATTTGCATATATATTTTTGAGCTTCATTGTCATATATTTTTATTTGTTTATGCATGAGTTAAGGGGGAGCTTCTTTGAAGCTTAACTTTAATCCATGCATATATAACTCCATGAGTTTTGTCATCATCAAAAAGGGGGAGATTGTTGGCCCAAAGGCCTTCCACCCTAGTTTTGATGATGATTAACTCATGTAGTTATGTTTACTAATAATCTTGTGGTGTTTAAGTTTCAGATTCATTAACCAAGATATTAGTTGGTGATTAGCTTCAACAAGGAGTTTAGAAGCTTTTCATAGTGATTCCAGGGCCAAAACTTCAAGATTACACATTGCTTAGCCCATGGATGGAGTTTTGGAGCAAGTCAACTTGGAGATGAAGATCATCAAGAAGACTTAGGTATCCATAGTTTAGATAGTGTGTTTAGATCCAATTTGTAAAGCTTAGTATAGTTGATATGCTCAAGTGCACAAACACACACGTTTTCATGTTTTGGATTTGGTTTTCATGAATAGTAGATCAAAACAAGTTTACTTTATTTCTATGTATATTAGATATGTTCTAGATATACATACATGCTTTAAACTTGCTAGATAAACTTATTTTGATATCCCTATTCATGTGTTGAAAAATCAAGTTTGATAAAAAATACAACTTTTGTTTTTGTTAAAATTTGCAAGACTCAAAAATGAATTGATATGATTGATATATGTCTTGAAATTTTTATCACTAGTTTGTGTTTTAAAATAAAATGTTAAAACAAGTTTTATGGGATTTTCAGAAAAGATAAAAGATTTTTATAAAATATTTTTCTCAGTTTTTCTGACCCAGTTTCTGTTCCAGGCTTCAATCAGTCGACTAAGTCAACTGACCTGGTCGACTTGGCTGAAGTCGGTCGACCGGGCGGTCGACTGACGTGCACAAATCTGTGCACATTTGGAATCACTGGGACAGTCGACCGTCCGGGTCGACCGGGTTGAGAGCAGAGCTCTCTGTTTGTTTGGGTCGACCGGGCCGGTCGACCGTGGTTGCCCAACGGTCACATTTCTGACCGTTGGCGGTCGACCGGGCCGGTCAACCGTCAGCCTGTCAGGCTGCCACATCAGCCTAACGGCTAGTTTCTGGTTCGGCCTATATAAACCTCATCTCTTTGGGTTTTTGGCTAAGGTTTTTAGAGACAAAATTTTCAGACTTTCTCTACTGTTTTAAAAGAGTTTTAAAAAGAGTTTTGTGCTTTAAAACTTCCAATCTTTATTGTTTTGGGTTTTGAAAAATCAAAGAAAACTAGGTTTTGGGATTTTGATTTGATCCTTCATTTTCTATCTTTTACAAGAGACTTCCCAATTAGTTTTTCTTCGTTGCCTGTTTCCAAAAACACCTTGTTTCCACACTTGAGCTATCACCTATCCTATTCTATTAGGATCATTTGTTTTGTGGAAAAAGAGAAAAGAAAAGAGAGATTGTTTGTGGTTGAAAGAAACCACTAGTTGTACACCCTTGTTCCTTTTGTATCCCTCTTAGGTAGAGGTGATCGGGTGATTGGTTTGCTCCCTCTAGTGAGAGGTGGAGTTGGTTTGTAAACCCTCTTCGGTAGAGGTGTTGGTTGTTGGTTGTATTGGCTACGGGCCTACCCCTCGGTTGTGAGGTGGTTGTTTGAGAGAGGAGTTTGGTACTCCTAGAGTTGTAACAAATCCTCTTCGGTAGAGGTTCCCTCGGTGGGAGATAGTGGATTGGAAATCCTACACGGTGGTGTAGGCGGGGATGTAGAGCAAGGGTGCTCGAACCTCGAAACATATCATTATGTTTGCGTTTGATCCACTTGTCTCTAAACTCTCTCTCTTTACATTTGTGCAAAGCATCATTCATCATTCATATTACTTGCTTGCATTTGTGTTGTGCCTTGCATATTTCATATTGCTATATCATCTTATATGCTTGGTTGTTTGTGTGTGCCTCACTTGTACTTACTCAACAAGAGCTTCACATAGCACCTCAACCCATTCAAGGGGAATCAAGAGGAGTTAGTCCAGAGCCCTTCACGGGGAATTCGACTACACTTGTTGATTGTACTAAGTGTGTTGCAAAATTTGCATTAGCTTCCGCATCTAGCGCATTTAGTTCTTAGATTAGCACTTACACCTATTCACCCCCCCTCTAGGTGTTTTTCAGTACAATACTCCTCTTTGAGTGATTACAAATAATCCTATAAGTCTTGAATCTGTATGTGATTGTGAACAAGGGCTCTTATTGGTGGACTCTCAGAAATTTTCACTATGGAGTAGGAATTTGAGTAAAGAATTGAAAGTGAAAACAATTTTCTGAAAAATAGATTTTTAAACAGAGTTTTGGGCAGAAAACTTGTATATTGAATTGGTGTTTTTAGCCTAAGACAACATCCCTATTTGTAGCTGAAATTTATGGTCAGTTAGGGTAGTTATCAGGTCAATTTTGAATATTAAAACGTTGGATAAAACACCAGAAAACAGAAACTGTCCAACGTCAGAAACTGCTATTAGTCGACTAGGGTTGGGAGTTAGTCGACTAGGGTAGGCAATTTAGACTAGGTTAGTCGACTAATAAATGGGCCAAGTCGACTAGGGCATGACTGAAACAAAAGACAGGTTTCTGGAAACTGGAACTAGTCGACTAGTTGGAAGGTATAAGTCGACTAGGTCATATATTAGTAGACTATAAAGACTGTTAAGTCGACTAATAGTGCATATCGGTCAAAAACAGAGAGTTGGTATCTTTGCAGGATAAAAGTTAGTCGACATAGAAGTTGTTAAGTCGACTATAGGTTGTATTAGTTGACTAGGCACGGCTATAAGTCGACTAATAGACTAATGATGTGTATATATGTTTCAAAGCTTTTAACATTCTAATAAATATTACAATATACATTCATAGCAACTCTCTTTGGGAAGTCTTGAACATGTTGAACTCTTGTATAGGCTTGTGAGATAGAGCTCCAATAATATGGCTTCACAAATGTAACATTAAAATCAAGTTTTAACATTCTCCCCTTTTTGATGATGACACTTTGTGTGCACGAATACTCCCCCTGTAGAAAATATGTTATATGTTCTCCCTCTGCATAGAACAGGTTATAACAGATATAAAAAAAACATGCGTTTTGCCCCTGCAAAAAATATATCATAACATATATATATATATATAATATTTTTCTTATCAAACTTTTTATATGGTACCTGAAAGATAAACATTAGAATAGTATCAATCATTATAAGATCAAAGCATTAACCTTTAGGAGTCCAAACCCAATTTGAATTTGGTTTCCATCTGTTAGTATACACATAATTGTATGAATTACATATATCATGAATGTATGATGCAATATAAGTATTTTTATCAACAATGCTTAAGTTTTTAGGAATCCATATGAACTTGTTCTTAATTCTTTTGAAATATCAATATTTCTTTTCACAAAAAAATTATATGGATTACTAACATATGTAGATTTTTTAAAAAATTCAAGACCATAATGATTATGTGACATTTTTTGATATGATAACAAATCATTTAACTTTTCTTTTCCTTGATTAAATTTAGTCACATTTTTCAAAATCTCTTCATATTTTATTTTTGAAACTTGATATGTCTTTATTTAAAGCAGTAATTCTTTCATTTAAAGACAAAGTTTCCTTTTTAAGCATAATATTTTCTTTTATAAATTCTCACTATCCTTTTTCAATGATGATGTAACTTTTCAAAATCATCTTTTTGAGAATTCATAGAAAAAATTTGAGAAACATAACATGAATTTTCTTTAATAAGCTTTTTATTTTCCTTTGACAAAACTTTTTTCTTTATCTTTTCATTCTTAAGATCATTGTATAATTCATGAAATGTATCTAAAAGTTCAGTATATTGTACCTCATCTTCTTCTTGGTCCATAAAGCATATGTTGGCATGTTCAGTGGTTTCTTCTTCATCAGAGTAGAGGAATCACTATTTTCCCATGATGCTTGATAGTTTTTCTTCTTTTTGAACTTTTTTCTCTTGAATTTACCTTTGTTTTTGAGTAATGGGCAATCCTTCCTCATATGACCTGTTTTATTACAATTAAAATATTTAAACTTATCTTGCTTCAAGAACTTTCTGAATTTTCTTGAAAGCATTACCATCTCTTCTTCATTGTTATCTGAATTGTCCGTATCTGAGGATGCATGGAAGGCAAGTTCTTTCTTCTTGAATTGTTGTTCATGTTGGCCCAAAGGCCTATCACTCTAGTTTTGATGATGATCAACTCATGAAGTTATGATTACTAATGATCTTGTGTTTAATTAGTGACAGATTCCTTATCAAGATCTTAGTAGGTGTGGAGCTTCAACAAAGGATTTAAAGACAAGTTGGAAGCTAGCACCGGTTGATTCACGAGCCTATGCATCAAGAACACATCTAGAGATGAGCTCGGTGGATTGCATTTGGACCAAGTCAAGAAGATGAGAAGCCTTCAAGTGAAGACTTCAAGAGGATGAAGACTTGTGTCTAGGTATAAGATTTTTATTTGTTTTAGTTAATATGTAAAGGATAGAATAGATTGGTGGATTGCTCAAGTCTATATCACACACACACTCTTGATAGAACTCTTGATAGAATGATTTTCATAAAAGATTTTTATTTGTGATAAAATACAATTTGGTTTTTGGTATTTCATAGTTTACATATCTTATATCCAAAACCATGCTTAGAGCCTATTGTCAAAAACTAGATATTTCATCTTGATTGTGTAGTGGATCATATCCATACACACTATGCTTTTAGAGTATATCTTGTTTTTGTATTTGATGAAAGTTTGGAAAAACATGTTGATATTTCAAAACCAAGTTTAGTGCTTTATGTCAAAAACTAGATATGTCATCTTGATTGTGTAGTGGATCATATCCACACACACTATGCTTTAAAGTGTATCTTGTTTTTGTATTTGATGGAAATTTGGAAAAACATGTTGTTTTAGAAAAACAGTTTTTATTATGAGCCAATATTTCCAAGTTACAAAAATAGTCAAATCTTCAATAACATGCCTTGATTTTGTGCAAGCATGTTTCTATATCATAAAACTATTTTTGTAGAATTTCTAAGTATTTATGGGATTTTTATTAAGCCAAAAAGACCTATCCTTAATCCCAAATTTTCAGGTTCTGGCAGTTCTGATTTTTCAGAACTGACAGTGGCCGGTCGACCGGGTCGGTCGACCGGACGTGCACAGCGTGCACGCCTGTGTGCACTGGAGGACGGTCGACCGGACCGGTCGACCGCTTAAGAGAGCTTTGCTCTCGGGAATTATCGGTCGACCGGGCCGGTCGACCGACAGAGAGTTTTCTCTCTTCTCCAGTTGCGCGGTCGACCGGGTCGGTCGACCGGAGGCTGCAACGGTCGGATTTTTGACCGTTGCCGGTCGACCGGACCGGTCGACCGGTAGCTCTGACAGAGCCCAACGGTCAGATTTTTCTGGCCTCTATAAAAGGGGGTTTTGTCATTGTTTTAAAAAAAGATTTTTGGAGACCTTAGAGCTAGTTTTTCCCAGTCTTTCTGAAGGGTTTTTCTCCACAAAATTAGAGTCAATACTTCCAATTAAAAGGAGAGTTTTATCAAAGAGTGTAAAAGAGATTTTCTTGTGTTTTTCACCAAAGATTCTTTCCTTACTTTCTCACACAAACACTTGAGCATCCATTGAGCTATTCATTCTATAGGAGTGTTATTGTGAGAGGATTTTAGGTGATCAAGAGTTGTGATCACCAAAGTTCATCTTTGTTCTTTGAGAAGGCGGACGGTTGTGTTCGCGGTTTGTTTCGGGTCCTAGTGAGGACTTGGTGTTGTTGGGTCCTAGTGAGGACTTGTAGCTTGAGGTGCGGCCTCGACGAGCCGGTGGGCTTGTGGTGTGTAAGGGACTTGGGAGTCCGAGGGCTTGTGGGTGTTGCGGCACCAAGGAGAGATCCGGTTGGATCGTGCATAGTGGAAATCCTTCGTGTGTCGAAGGCGGGGATGTAGAGCAAGTGTGCTCGAACCTCGAAACAAACCCTTTGTGTTTGCGATTGCTCACTCTTGCTCTCTTACTTTTTTTGTCTCACTTATATCTTGCATTACTTTATAGTCTTTATCTCTTATATGCATGATATACCTTTGTGCTCATAATTGCTATACTTGCTTGGGATTGTTATTAACACTAGTATTCAACCAAGAGAGCCAACGCGGCACCTCAACCCATTCAAGGGGAATCTAGAGGAGTTTGTCCAGAGCCTCGCAAGGGGAATTCGGCAACACTCTTGTGTTATACATAAGTGTTCTATTAAAAGAAGTTTAATTTGGTCAACTTAGTTTTAATTCCGCATTATTTGTTCATAAGTGACCATTAGATTAGCCATCACCTATTCACCCCCCTCTAGGTGATCTTACAATTGGTATCAGAGCTAGTGCTCTTGATATTGGGTCTAACAACCTAGAGTTAAAGATCCTCCTTTTAGGCTAATCACAATATTTTTGTACACACACACCTCACCATGGACTTCATGTCACCACCCACCTTTGACATTCTTAACATCCAAATTTGGAAGGTTAAGATGTCTTTGTTCCTCAAAGGACTTGGCCTTAGTGTATATCTTGCCACAACTAATAAAGAATATTGCTTAAATGGTAAGAACATTGAGGCTAATGCAAAAGCCCTTCATGCTATTAAGTCAACCCTAAATGATGATTATTTATCTAGGGTTTCTAATCTTGACTCGGCTTTTGTAGTGTGGAATACCCTCACCTCCCTTGGCGAAAAGGATCTATACTATGCGGGGAGCGATTCGGACGTTGGGAGCGACACCTCCAACGTATGCTACATGGTCCAAGGGGATAACCCCCTTGAGGTAAACACCGAATCCGATGATGAAGATGTAGACATGTCATATGATGAGCTTGCTACCTTTTGTCATCTTGTGCTTGAAAAATATGACATGATTAAAAAAAAATAAAAATTTGAAAAAGGAACTTGATTGCATGCATGTAGAATATGACTCTTTTAGAAGTAACATTGCATGTTAGAAAAAGATAATAAAATTTTGAAAAAGAATTTTGATGCCATGCTTAATGATAAAGATTTATTAGAAAATAAAATGGCATGTTTAGAAAAAGAAAATAAAGTTTTGAAAAATGAGAATGTTTCCTTATTTTCAAAATTAAATGAGTTATGTGAAGGGAACACTATTTTGAAGGATAAGATTGATTTGGTGGAAAAACAAAAGGAAATCGTTTTTCAAGAAAATAAATCTTTAAAAAGAAAATTTGTTGAAAAAGAAAAGGATAATGTTTTTCAAAAGAAAAAGAAAAATGATTCTTTATCTCACCATGCTTTACATGCCACAACTAATGAGATTAAGAATTTGAAAAATAAGATAGAAAATTTGAGCTCTAATTTGAGCACATGTGCATTCAATCATTCTAAGTTGGAATCTTTGTTTCAAAAGAAACAAGTTCCCCATGCTCATGCACATACACATCATGCTCATGCTTATGTTGCACATCACGATCACAATCACACTCATAAGCATCATGATAGGGTGTACACTTGTACACATTGTGGTCGCAAAGGCCATTTAGCAAAATATTGTTTTGATAAGAAGCATAACTTATATTTTGCTATGTCTAAAGGATTTTGGGTTCCTTATAATAAAGCTAACCCCAAAGGACCCAAGAAAATATGGGTACCAAAACCCCCACCTTTTGCTTGTGATGTAGGTGAGGGCTCTCACAAAACGTGAGAGGGATGGTACCTTGGTAGTGGATGCACTTGGACATGATGGATATACTTTTGGGTTGCATCGCTATCAAGGAGCTTTGGTGGATCAACCACCATGCTAGGAGCTTTGGAGTTGGTAACAATTTCTAAACTCCTATTTTATTTATGTACATGCTTTTATTTTCATAATATCATTCATAGCATGTTCATGTTTTAAGATTTTATGTGCTTCATGTGGCATTTACATGCTTAAATGTAGAATGCGTCAAAACTTGCATTTATACATATATGTATAGTGAACTACAATTGACTCATATATATTTGGACTTCATGCTCATTTGTATCCACTATATGCATGTGTATAGGCTAGTTTGATGATTCGGTCATTTATACTTGTTATGCCTATCTTTGATTTTACTTCATGTATATGTGTGTTTAATTCAAATCTAATAAATATACATGTATACCCGTGAGTCTCTAACTTTCATGCAAATATTTGATAGACTCTTTTACAATTTTGGGATATGTATGTGTATTGTTAGATTTGTATAATTCATACATATACCATGAAGATTGTAGTTTTTAATAAAAATTATTTTGTGTTGATTTGATAACAATGATTTCTATGTGATTTGAGCTTCAATGACAACTTTCATGAAAATACTATTTACATAACCTTTGAACACTCATCTTTTATTCAAAAATATATTTATGAGCTTTATGGACTATGAGTGCTTGGATTTTTTTTGTACTTAGTCTCATTCATGAAAAACATATGATTTGACATATTTGAAGGATCTTTAACTAGTTTTCAAAAACAATTTATACTAGTTATGTATTCTTCAAATAGTTTTTGAGATTGTCACATGATTCAATTTTCTTAAAATTTAATGCTTCATGATTTGAATATTAGTTTATATGTTAGTTTTTGTCAACACTAGGATTTATACTTGAACATATCATGGGCCTCAAAAAGATCTATTAGTAAGTGTGCTTAAATGCTTATTTGAACCCTTGAAATGTACTTGTATTGCTTAGTTTTGATGATTCATACATATTTAAACTTATGTTCACCTTTTGGATTTGATTTATGATCATGTGCCTTTTATTTCATGTATATGTGTATTTTGCCAAACCTTAAAATATACATGTATAACTCTTGAGTCTTTTGCCTTCAATGCAAATCCATTCATATAGACTCACTTGAGTTTAAGAGATATGTATGTATATTTCATGTATTGTCAAAACATACATATATCTTGACATATAGATTTTGTTTTCAATGATTTAATAAAAAATGTGAGATGATTTTGATGTTTATGATTTTCTAAGGAATATTGTACCTTATTGCCATTTCATGATGCCATGTTTCACATAACATTAGTACACTCACTTCTTTTGAAACTATTTGGACTTTATAGATTAGAGTGTTTGAGTGTTTTGTGTTTCATTGCTATTTCATGAAAATCCTTAGATTTATTCCTTGATAGAAGGATTTCGTACTAGTTGTTAAACACTCTCATTTAACTAGTTCGAATTCTTCATGTGTTGTTAATGCTAAGCTTAATTCAAATCTTATTTTTCAAGCTTATGCATTAGATTTTAAAATGGTATCAATATTTTTTATTTGATATCAAAGAGAAAATTCAAAATTTGTTTTGATAAAATAGAATTAATGATTTTGTTTTGATGAGAAAAATTCAAAACTTTTGATTTGTATTGCCCCTCCTTGACTTCTTTATTTTTGACATAAAGGGGGAGAAAATTTGTTGATTTGATTTTACTTTGAACCTTTTGTTGATGATTGACAAAAAGGGGGAGAAGTATTTGTGTTTTTGTTTTGATATATATGCATGATTTCCTTGCTTAAGGGGGAGAAGTATTTGTCCTTCTTACTTAAGGGGAATTAAGATTTGTATTTATGCATATGTGTTTTGATTTATGCAAATAGGAGTAAAAAGATTTTGATTTATGCTTGTTGCATCTCCATATTTGCATCCATATTCATGTGCTTCATGATCATATTTATTATTTATTTTGTATGCATGAGTTAAGGGGGAGCTTCTTTGAAGCTTTACTTTAATCCATGCATATATAACGTCATGAGTTTTGTCATCATCAAAAAGGGGGAGATTGTTGGCCCAAAGGCCTATCACTCTAGTTTTGATGATGATCAACTCATGAAGTTATGATTACTAATGATCTTGTGTTTAATTAGTGACAGATTCCTTATCAAGATCTTAGTAGGTGTGGAGCTTTAACAAAGGATTTAAAGACAAGTTGGAAGCTAGCACCGGTTGATTCACGAGCCTATGCATCAAGAACACATCTAGAGATGAGCTCGGTGGATTGCATTTGGACCAAATCAAGAAGATGAGAAGCCTTCAAGTGAAGACTTCAAGAGGATGAAGACTTGTGTCTAGGTATAAGATTTTTATTTGTTTTAGTTAATATGTAAAGGATAGAATAGATTGGTGGATTGCTCAAGTCTATATCACACACACACTCTTGATAGAACTCTTGATAGAATGATTTTCATAAAAGATTTTATTTGTGATAAAATACAATTTGGTTTTTGGTATTTCATAGTTTACATATCTTATATCCAAAACCATGCTTAGAGCCTATTGTCAAAAACTAGATATTTCATCTTGATTGTGTAGTGGATCATATCCATACACACTATGCTTTTAGAGTATATCTTTGTTTTGTATTTGATGAAAGTTTGGAAAAGCATGTTGATATTTCAAAACCAAGTTTAGTGCTTTATGTCAAAAACTAGATATGTCATCTTGATTGTGTAGTGGATCATATCCACACACACTATGCTTTAAAGTGTATCTTGTTTTTGTATTTGATGGAAATTTGGAAAAACATGTTGTTTTAGAAAAACAGTTTTTATTATGAGCCAATATTTCCAAGTTACAAAAATAGTCAAATCTTCAATAACATGCCTTGATTTTGTGCAAGCATGTTTCTATATCATAAAACTATTTTTGTAGAATTTCTAAGTATTTATGGGATTTTTATTAAGCCAAAAAGACCTATCCTTAATCCCAAATTTTCAGGTTCTGGCAGTTCTGATTTTTCAGAACTGACAGTGGCCGGTCGACCGGGTCGGTCGACCGGACGTGCACAGCGTGCACGCCTGTGTGCACTGGAGGACGGTCGACCGGACCGGTCGACCGCTTAAGAGAGCTTTGCTCTCGGGAATTATCGGTCGACCGGGCCGGTCGACCGACAGAGAGTTTTCTCTCTTCTCCAGTTGCGCGGTCGACCGGGTCGGTCGACCGGAGGCTGCAACGGTCGGATTTTTGACCGTTGCCGGTCGACCGGACCGGTCGACCGGTAGCTCTGACAGAGCCCAACGGTCAGATTTTTCTGGCCTCTATAAAAGGGGGTTTTGTCATTGTTTTAAAAAAAAGATTTTTGGAGACCTTAGAGCTAGTTTTTCCCAGTCTTTCTGAAGGGTTTTTCTCCACAAAATTTGAGTCAATACTTCCAATTAAAAGGAGAGTTTTATCAAAGAGTGTAAAAGAGATTTTCTTGTGTTTTTCACCAAAGATTCTTTCCTTACTTTCTCACACAAACACTTGAGCATCCATTGAGCTATTCATTCTATAGGAGTGTTATTGTGAGAGGATTTTAGGTGATCAAGAGTTGTGATCACCAAAGTTCATCTTTGTTCTTTGAGAAGGCGGACGGTTGTGTTCGCGGTTTGTTTCGGGTCCTAGTGAGGACTTGGTGTTGTTGGGTCCTAGTGAGGACTTGTAGCTTGAGGTGCGGCCTCGACGAGCCGGTGGGCTTGTGGTGTGTAAGGGACTTGGGAGTCCGAGGGCTTGTAGGTGTTGCGGCACCAAGGAGAGATCCGGTTGGATCGTGCATAGTGGAAATTCTTCGTGTGTCGAAGGCGGGGATGTAGAGCAAGTGTGCTCGAACCTCGAAACAAACCCTTTGTGTTTGCGATTGCTCACTCTTGCTCTCTTACTTTTTTTGTCTCACTTATATCTTGCATTACTTTATAGTCTTTATCTCTTATATGCATGATATACCTTTGTGCTCATAATTGCTATACTTGCTTGGGATTGTTATTAACACTAGTATTCAACCAAGAGAGCCAACGCGGCACCTCAACCCATTCAAGGGGAATCTAGAGGAGTTTGTCCAGAGCCTCGCAAGGGGAATTCGGCAACACTCTTGTGTTATACATAAGTGTTCTATTAAAAGAAGTTTAATTTGGTCAACTTAGTTTTAATTCCGCATTATTTGTTCATAAGTGACCATTAGATTAGCCATCACCTATTCACCCCCCCTCTAGGTGATCTTACAGTTCATCCTTCTTTCTATATTCGAGTTGCACTTCATATGCCATTAGATTACCAATAAGGTTTTCTAATGATATTGTTGAGAGATCATTCGGTTCTTCTATTGCAGTTTTCTTCTTCTCCCAATCTGATGTGAGTGCACGAAGGATCTTGCGAACTTTTTCGACTTGAGTGTATTCCTTTCCAAGGGATGCTATGGAATTTGTTATGTCAGTGAACCTTGTTATCATTTCTGAAATTGTTTAATTTTCCATCATTTTGAAGAGTTTGAACCTGTGAACAAGAACAGAAATTTTAGACTCTTTAACCTTATTTGTACTTTCATGTATTACCCGTAGTATGTGCCATATTTGATTTGGAGATGTAGCTGTTGACACACGGTTGAATTCTTCTTTAGTTAAGGCACAAAATAAAGCATTCATCGCTTTGGCATCAAGGTTCGCATTCTTCTTTTGATCATCACTCCAAGCGCTGTAATTGGTAGTCGGTTTGGTGTACGCTGCTTCTACTATATTCCATAGTTCGTACTTGATCGATTGCAAGTAGATCTTCATTCTACACTTTCAGTAGTTGTAGTTAATGTCCTTCTTTGAATTTTGATGAAGGAAACTCCGTTGCCATCCTTGTATGTTGTTGACTGGGTATGCAGGGCTCTGATACCAATTGTTGGTCCCGAGATGATGCCAATTGTAGGATCTAAAATATACGTCAACACTCAAATAAAGATATTAGCGTTAAATTTAAAGAACTTGCAAGTAAGGAAATTAAATCACAGAAAATATAACAAATGCAAACACAAGTGATTTATCTTGGTTCGGTCCTTGTGACCTACATCCAGTCCCCAAGCCACCCGCTTGAAATTTTCCTTTAACCTTTGATTTTGTACACCCAAAATCAACACCTTGTATACCACTTGAGAAATCCCCTTTGCCAAATGTATACAACTCTTCTTACAAATCAAGAAGACAACAACACCTTGTAAAATCTCTCTTCAACCCGAAGACGCTCTTGTACAATGCTCCTCCTTGAGTGATTACAAACAATCCTATAAGCCTTGAATCTGTATGTGATCGTAAATAAGGGCTCTTATAGGTGGACTCTCAGAAATCTTCACTATGGAGTAGGAATTTGAGTGAAGAATTGAAAGTGAAAACATTTTTCTAAAAAATAGATTTTTGAACAGAGTTTTTGGGCAGAAAACTTGTATATAGAATTGTGTTTTTAGCCTAAGACAATATCCCTATTTATAGCTGAAATTTATGGTCAGTTAGGATAGTTATCAGGTCAATTTTGAATATTGAAACGTTAGATAAAACACAAGAAAATAGAAACTATCCAACAGTCAGAAACTGCTATTAGTCGACTAGGGGTTGGGTGTTAGTCGACTAGGGTAGGCAATTTAGACTAGGTTAGTCGACTAATAAATGGGCCAAGTCGACTAGGGCATGACTGAAACAAAAGACAAGTTTCTGGAAACTGAAACTAGTCGACCAGTTGGAAGGTATAAGTCGAGTAGGTCATATATTAGTCGACTATAAAGACTGTTAAGTCAACTAATAGTGCATATAGGTCAAAAACAGAGAGTTGGTATCTTTGCAGGACAAAAGTTAGTCGACTAGTATTAGTCGACTAGGCATGGTTATAAGTCGACTAATAGACTAATGATATGCATATATGTTTCAAGGCTTTTAACATTCTAATAAATATTACAATACACATCCATAGCAACTCTCTTTGAGAATTCTTGAACATGTAGAACTCTTGTATAGGCTTGTGAGATAGAGCTCCAATAATATGGGTTCACAAATGTATCATCAAAATCAAGTTCTCACAAATGCATGCTCCACTTCTTCTTCAACATTGAAAATGATATTTGCATATTGAAAAAAGTGTAGATTGTTTGGATTCCACTTTGAACCAATGTGCTATGGATCACAAGAAATTAGAATCCATGTTTCGAAAGAAACAAGTTTCACATATTCATGCACACCAATCACGACATACACATGCATCTCACGTTCACACACATGACACCTTGTATGCTAGCGTGTACACTTATACACATTGCAGACGTAAGGTCCACCTTGCAAAGTTTTGTTAAGATAGAATACATAATTCAAATTTTGCAAACAAGTTTGTTTAGGTTAGGAAAGGTGCTAACCCCCATGGATCCAAAAAGATATGGGTACCAAAATTCGCCCCTATTGTATTTGATGTAGGTGTGAGCTCTCACTTGACGTGAGGGTTTTGGTATCTTGATGGTAGATGCGTTTGAGCTTGATGGACACTACATTGGATGCGCCACCTTAAAGAATGTTTGGTGGGAGGATCACCTTTGTTTGGAGACCTAGAGATTAGCCCTATTGGTTTTGATAACTATAACTTCTTATTTTATTTACATGTTCTCATTGATTGACTTTTAGCATGTTTTGCTTTTCCATGTTCATTATGTTAAGTGCAATGTCACTTAGACTTGAGATATACATAAATAGTATTTAAGATACATCCATGTTTATATGAACTATTATTTTGTGCTCTCACTATAGTTTAGCTATTGTGTATATACTAACTTTAAAGTGTGCATTTACCCTAATGATCATGTTTGTTTATGATTTTATACGTCATGTTTTTGATTACTTGTTTAGATGAAGTTTCATTAAAACTTGTATTTATACTTGTACAAGTAGCGAGCTACACTTGGTTATTATGGTTTGTGCTTTATTACTCATTTGTACTCATTACATGTACATGTATAACCAAGTTTTGATGATTCTTTCATTTATACTTGTTTTCCTTATTTTTGTACATATTTTCATAAAAATGTTTTTATCTTCATGTATATGGTATTTTTGTCCAAAACTAATAGATATACATGTACATTCTAGAGCTACTTGTCTTCATGCAATATACTTTTGTGGCCTAGTCTATGTTTGGATATGTATGTATACTTTTGGTTTCAACAAAACATACATATACCTTGAAACGTATTTAGTTTTGATGATTTCTTGGTTTTGATAAAAGGAATTTCATATAAACTTCATTGCCTATCTCCATAATTATACTTATTACATGATTTTTGCACTTACATCATCTTGTTTACTCATGATATTGGATTCATGATAATCTTTTGTGCTTTATAGACTTTGAAGTGTCAATTATTGTATGATTTTTATGTTTTTATGGGATACTTATTGTTTTATTCCTTACTTGAAGGATTTCTTACTAGTTCTCAAATTATCTTTAAAACTAATCTTTATTCTTTAATTGGTAGAGTTTTCAAATATGTTAAAATATTTTAAAATCATAATTTTTGAAAACCCTTACATTCCAAGGGCGGTTGGATGGGCGACCATGCCTTGTAAACTCTTATTGAATATCTTTTAAATTTGTGCATGAATATGGTGGTAGATATGAGTTATACACATAATCTTCATGTTATGTTATTTTTGTGTACTTATATGTGTTTCTTATATATGTATGCTTCAAATTTTAATTGGTATTTCTATTTTTATACATACATATATGTGATCTTAATTGTGCTTGTTTTATAATGTCTTTACAGTTTTAAAGCACAAATTATGTTTATATAAGCTTGATTTTATTTCAAATGTTAATTAATATCTTTACAAGTGATTGAGGTTTTACCTACACAAAAATACAAAATTCAAAACTTAGAATAAATAGTGCAAGCACTCAATACTACCGCAATAGCAAGTGGCTATGCGGGTCGTGATCTACAAGGAGAGACTAGCAATGGAAGCTTTTTTAGCAAGTACTCTTTTAAGTTACATTCAATAATTAAAGATCTTCTTTTAGTTCATTAAAAGAAAAGAGAAAAGTGGAGTTAAGTTAGGAAGAAAGTGGTAGATTGAGAAGGCAGAGAAAATAGAAATGAATATATATACAAAGAAATTGAAAAAGAGTGATAAAAGAGCTGGTGTTAGTGATCTAAACTAAAATTAAAAGAAAAGAAAGTTAAACATTACTTACCTCCTTTGGCCCAGTACTTACCTTGAATCTGTGGCAATGATGTTACCTTGAAGTAGAGGTGATCATCACATAGCCTATAAGAGTTAATTTTCGTCTCTTCCACATTACATCATCAAGATGATACAAGTATGAAATGATATAGAATGAGACTAAAAATCCATTGTCATGAGCTGTCGGTGGCACTCGTAAAGGTAAGGCTCTTTCGATGCTATAAGACTCACTTGGATAGCAATTGGTAACAAATGAAGAAAAGTAGAAAGGAAGAAGAAGAATGCAAAAAACAAAGAAGAACATACAATTGTAACTATGATTCAATATTGTATCAATAAAAGAAAAGAAGAACAACTTACACCGGAGTTACTCTCAGTACAAGCTTCAAGCTTCACTCTCGTTCTCCTATGAAATTCTGATCTTCTCTGAATTACATAAATAAAACTGAAAATAACATAAGAAGAAAAATAAAAACCTATACTAAAATAAATGAAAAACTGACTTAAATCTATCTCTGCATGATCGTTTTGTGTGGTATATAAAAAACCCAGTATTTATAGGCAAAACCCAACAGAGGATACAAAGACAGGGGGAGCAAATGCTCCCCCAACTCCTTTAACAAAGCTGCGAAAACGCGGCTATGGCCACGTTTTCACGACTTGGCTGTGGCCAGGTGGCCACAGCCGAATGATACAGCTCCTTGTTCACGATATGACTTTATCTAGTCCTGAATTTCCCATTTAGGTTCCTGAATTTGATGATACGGCCTTTGATCTTGGGTTTTAACCAATAGATTTATAGAGATTTATTCTAACTGGTTTTCAACTGATCTGATTTGCCCTAATCTTCTGATTTCAAATTAATTCTGAATTAAATCAGAATTTTGTTGGGCTTTTGGGCTCGTCGTTTCTCTTCCCTTTCTTTTAGTAATGGGCCTGCATATAAATTAGACAAAAATTAGGATTAAAAGCAGAGTTTATTATATAACATGTATGAGAATATGATAATAATTATGCAATATCAGTGACCGATCAACAAGCTTCTGCATTGATTTCAATTGGTACTTATTTGGTATCAAAATTTACTTCATGTTTCACCTTCAATTGGTGTCAAAATCTACTATTGGTATCTTAAAAAAAAAATTTCTCGACAAATGGTACCAACTTTTGTTTTGTCAACTACAATTTGATTTCATGGGTATCATAATCCATTTTTTTGACTTCAAAAATTTGTTTTAAAAAGTGTTTTCAAAATTCGTTAATATGTTTTGCCTATATGTAAGAGAAGCTTAACATCTTCTCTATATATAGATTCATGTTGAGTGTATCTCACATTGAGGAGCTTGACCTCTCTTCTTTACGTGATACACGTGTGTAGGGAGAGCTTAACATCTCCATTTATACATTACATATTATGCTTTATGTGGGTTAGGGTCTAGTCATCCCTTCTCCATGTAATACATGTATGCAGGGGGAGCTATCTTTACGTCTCTCCTTTTCATGAACGCATATCACATATATATCTTTATTGTTTGATTGTCATCACCCTTTTTGTTGGCCCAAGTTTACAATCACCCGGTTTTTGAGTTTTGATGATTACAAAACATATATAGTTATTTGTACTAATCATTTTTTAGTGTTTAAGTGTGTTTCAGGGTTCTAAGGATTCAAGAAGTGTTCTTCCCTAAAGGAAGGTATTTTTGACTCAAGTTGGTGCATTTCGGGTTCAAGGAATCAAGCTATTCAATATCGCATATGGAGAAGCCCATTTGAAGACCTTGTAGTCACCTAGAACCTTTGTAAGAAATAATTTGTTAAAGAATGAGGTTATGATAAGTTAGCTCAAGAACACACACACACACTTTCATTTTTCAAAATATAGTTTTTGTTTTGGTAAATTGATTTAGGAGCATGTCTTGTTTAATATACATGACTCAAAATATTTTACATTTTTACATCTTATTTATATCATGCATACTAACCTTTATAGCATTCTACTTAATCATATAGCCTTACAAAATTATTTTGAAAATTTTTCAGAGTTCAAAATTTTTCCTATAAAAATCTTGTTTCAGGTCCAACGGTCGACCGGGCGGTCGACCGGCTCTAGTTCAGGCCTGATCGGTCGACCGCACCAGTCGACCGGGCCTTGTGGTCTTGGCGTGCACGTTTGTGCACGTCTGCCGGTCGACCAGACCGGTCGACCGACTGAAAGACCCTTGCTCTCAGGTTTTGTCGGTCAACCGGGCCAGTGGACAGACAGAACAAAGACTTGTTTTTGTTTGAGCACCGGCTGACCGGACCGGTCGACCGAGTCCAACGGCTAGTTTGCAAATGGACTGCCGGTCGACCGACAGCCGCCAGCAGCCCCAACGGCTAGTTTTCTGAGTTTTGATCATTGAATTTGATTGTGATGTTTTAGTTAGCTATCTCTGAAATTTTGGGGGCTATTTTCTGACATATTAAACTAGTTATAATGATGATTATATCTCCTCTAATCCCTATAAATAGATGGCATTGGTCACTTGTGAAAATCAAGAGAAAAATACCCATTGTTTTGTGTTTCAAAAAGAGAAGAAAAGTTTTAAAGCTCTCAATTCTAAAGTGCATTCTTGGTCCAAGTTTTTCAGTTGTTTTAAAGATTTTTCTTACTTTTTCAACTGAATTTTCTCACTACACTTCTTGAGCCAAAAATCATTCCATTCTATAAGGAGTTGTAAGAGAGAAGTTTGTGGTCCTTTTGATCACCTTGTTACTTGTTGTTCTTTGTGTTGAGATCCCTCTTGTGAAGAGGATTGGATTGGTGGAGTTCGGTACTCCGGTCTTGTGTAGACCTCTTGTAATTTTCTCGGTGGATATAGTGGAAATCCTTCACGGTGGTGAAGGCGGGGATGTAGAGCGGTGGCTCGAACCTCGAAACAAATTCCTTGTGTTTGCGATTGGTTTCCTTATTGTTTTTCATTGCTTTACATTTATATCTTGTGATACTTCTTGCTTGCACTTCTTTATTACTTCCATTTCATTCATTTGCATTTTTCGGTTTTTACTTATCTCAACAAGAAAGCAATTACGCGCCTAAACTCATAATCTAGAGGAATCAAAGAGGAGAAGTTCTAGAGCCCTTCACGGGGAATTCGGCTTCAATTTCTTGTTTTGAGTAACCGATTGCATCATACTTTCATACTTGTTTAAAAAGATCATTAGATTAGCATTAACACCTATTCACCCCCCTCTAGGTGTTTTTCAATTGGTATCAGAGCTTTGGTCTCTAGGCTCTTGGCTTAACAACCTTAGAGAGATCCTATATTGCTAATCACTTTATTCATTTTTCATCCTCATACACTTAGTAAAAATGGCCGAAGGAATTAAGACCCCACCCAAGTTTGATGGCCTTAACTTTCCCATATGGAAGGTTAAGATGACCGTATTTTTTCAATCCTTAGGAAGCCGGGTTGCAAAGGCGGTGACCAAATCATTTAGTGCACCCCTTGGTGATGAGGACACTTGGTCCGATATTGCCACGAAGGAGTTTTATGCTAATGTTAGGGCACACTATGCCTTGCTTCAAGCTCTTAATGACGATGATATTTCTAGAGTCATTCATTGCAAATTCGTACATGAGATTTGGACTCACTTACTTGTTACTCATGAGGGGACTTCACAAGTAAAGAGGGTAAAAATCGACCTTCTTCGTTCCCAATATGAAAATTTTTCTATGCAAGAGAATGAGACCATAGATGATATGGTTACTAAATTTACAAAGATTACTAATGGACTTTCTTCTTTAGGTGATGCTATTGACAACGACCAAAAAGTGAGGAAGATCATCCGTGCACTTCCTCCATCTTGGGAAGTCAAAGCCACAACTTTGAAGGAACTCAATGACAAGGAAGAAATGGAGCTTATCGGTCTCATCGGGAATCTCAAGACCCATGAGATGGAAAGAAAGCTAGAGAAGAGATGGCTCTTCCCAAGAAGAAAGCTATTACCTTCAAGAGTTCTTCCACCTACTCCGACGACGATGATGAAGAAGAGGATGATGAAGATCTTCTCTTCTTGTAAAGAACATTCGGAGAATGTACAACAAGGCAAAGTTCCAAATAGAAGGAGATGACAAGGTAAAGAAGAGAAGAAAATCATTTGCTTCAATTGCCAAAAGCCGGGTCACATTGTTGCGGAATGTCCGGAAAGAGCCAAGCCCTCCACCTCCAAGAAGCCATACAAAAAGAAAGCTTTAAAGGTTACTTGGGATTCTGAGAGTGAATCTGATGAGGAAGTCGACACCGCCAACATGTGCTTCATGGGACATGAAAGTACAAGCAAGGTAACTCCCGATACTTCCATTGATTGTGATCTATCTATGGATGAACTAGGAGAAGCTTTTGAAGAACTATCTCATAACTATGATTTTCTCAAAAAGAAATACTTGAAAATGAAAAAGGAAAATGAATCTCTCAATCACAAAGTTTTCACTGTTACAAAAGAAAAAGATGAATTATTTTCTACTCTTATTTCTACACAAAAGGATTTTGATAACTATAAAATTTCTTGCAAAGGTAAATTTCCACAAATTAATGAAA
Organism: Agave tequilana; assembly: GCA_038442645.1. Classification (NCBI taxonomy): domain Eukaryota; kingdom Viridiplantae; phylum Streptophyta; class Magnoliopsida; order Asparagales; family Asparagaceae; genus Agave; species Agave tequilana. Next base: position 26,915 of record JAVJIF010016246.1, on the reverse strand, counting down.
ATGAAATTTTCATGCTAAAAGAGAAAATTGATTCATTAGGAATTGTTTTGAAGAAATGTGAATTTGATAAAAATAGACTAGAGGCTATGTTTCCTAAGAAACATGTCCCAAAGAAACATTTACATACTATTCATGCTCATAAATCACAACCTTTACATCATGCCAAGCACCCTAAACATGCCCACACTCCACACACCCATCATGCATTCATGTATGATAAAGTCTTTTCATGCACATATTGTGGCCGTAAAGGTCATTTGGTTAAATTTTGCTATGATAGGATTAATGCATTGCATAATCATGTTTGAGTTCGGAATACTAACTTTCAAGGACCCAAGAAAGTTTGGGTACCAAAGTCAACAAATTTGTTAAATGATGTAGGTACATTCCAAGGCCCAACGACGTAAAGGATTGTGGTATCTTGATAGTCGTTGCTCAAGGCACATGACTTGGGATATCAACAACTTTGTAACCCTATCAAGATATCATGAAGGTGGCACCGTCATCTTCGGAGATGACGCCAAAGGAATGATCATTGGTATTGGTAATGTTAAACTTGGTACATCTCCTTTAATAGAAAATGTTGTTTTAGTTGATGGCCTCAAGCATAATCTCTTAAGTGTTAGTCAACTTTGTGACAAAGGTTTTGATGTTATTTTTGATAACCTAGCTTGTAGAGTTATTGATAGACAATCTAATGCATGTATATTTTTCGAATTTCGTGAAAACAATGTATACATGATTGACATGTCTAATATGCTATGCAATGCTACTTGTTTGAAAGCCCTCGATGATGACTCTTGGTTGTGGCATAGAAATTGGCCACATTTCTTTTGACCATCTATCTAGATTAAACAACAAAGAAATGGTGAAAGGTATTCCTTGCTTGAACTTTGAAAAGGACCGCATTTGTGATGCGTGCCAACTTGGGAAACAAACCAAGTCCTCTTTCAAGTCAATCAAGGATATCATGACATCACGACCTTTGAAGTTGATCCATATGGATTTGTTTGGTCCTACTCAAACAAAAAGTCTAAGTGGGAATCGTTTTGCTTTCGTTTTAGTTGATGATTTCTCGTGTTTTACTTGGGTTTTCTTTTTAGAGCATAAAAATCAAGCCTTTTCATATTTTCAAGCCTTTAAGAAAAGAGTTGAAAGGGAAAAAGATTCTTCTATTTTAAGAATAAGAAGTGATAGAGGTGGTGAATTCAATAACCAACCCTTTACCACTTTTTGTGAAGAACATGGAATTAGGCATGAACTATCTTGTCCTAGAACTCCACAACAAAATAGAGTCGTTGAGAGAAAAAATCGTACATTACAAGAGATGGCTAGGACAATGATAAATGAGTACGGTCTCCCTCATTATCTATGGGCCGAGGTCATTAACACATCTTGCTACATATCAAATAGAGTTTTCTTATGCAAAAACACTTCAAAAACATCTTTTGAGATCTATTTTTCTAGAAAGCCAAATGTTTCATACTTTAAAGTTTTTGGTTGTAAATGTTTTATTTTGAATACTAAAGATAATTTAGGTAAATTTGATGCAAAGTCTTATGAAGCAAATTTTGTTGGTTACTCTAATATTAGTAAAGCTTATAGAGTTTTCAACAAGTCATCCTTTACTATTGAAGAATCTATACATGTAAATTTTGAGGAATCTAATGTGTTTGTTAAGAATGTTATAGAAATAGATTCCCTAAATGAAGACATGAAGAGAACTACTTTGGAGGACTCACCTACTCTTGAAGACATGTCAAAGGTTGATGAAGGAAATGAAGTTCAAGAAAATGAGGTTCAAGGAAATGAAATTCAAGAAGTTGAAGTGGAGACTACTCAACCACTTCCAAAAGATTAGAGATTCAATCCACATCATCCCAAGGACCTTATTATAGGTGAAGTATCAAAAGGGGTAACTACTCGTTCTAAACTTCATGAATTTTGTGGGCACTATGCATTTATTTCTCACTTTGAACCAAAGAACATCCTCAAAGCCGAGGGCGACTCATATTGGTTGCTAGCCATGCAAGAGGAGCTCAATCAATTCGAGCGCAACCAAGTTTGGCATCTTGTTCTTAGGCCCCACGATAGACCAACGATGGGTACTAAGTGGATCTTTAAGAACAAGTTGGATGAGTCGGGAAATGTTATTAGGAATAAAGCTAGGTTAGTGGCCCAAGGTTACACTCAAGTCGAAGGTATCGATTTCGAGGAAACCTTTGCACCCGTAGCACGGCTTGAAGCCATACAGATGACACTTGCATTTGCTTCTTATAAAGATTTTAAAAATTTTCAAATGGATGTAAAAAGTGCTTTCTTAAATGGATTTATTGAAGAGGAAGTGTATGTTGAACAACCCCCCGGGTTTGTTGATCCTACACATCCGGATTTTATTTTAAACTTGACAAAGCTCTTTATGGTTTAAAACAAGCCTCTAGGGCTTGGTATGAAAGACTTTCGTCATTTCTAATTTCTAATGGTTTTAATAAAGGAAAAATAGATACTACTTTATTTACTAAACATGTTGAAAATGATATACTTATAGTTCAAATATATGTTGATGATATCATATTTGGTTCTACTAATGAAAATCTTTGCAAAGCTTTTGAATCATGCATGAAGAAGGAATTTGAGATGTCTATGATGGGCGAGCTTAATTATTTTCTTGGTCTCCAAATCAAGCAAAGGAAGGATGGGATCTTCATCAATCAAGCAAATATACGAAGGAACTTATCAAGAGATTTGGGCTTGAAGGGGCTAAGACAAGCAAAACTCCCATGGCTACCACCACAAAGCTTGACAAGGATGAACAAGGTACAAGTGTAGACATTAAGTTTTATCGTAGCATGATTGGTACCTTGTTATATTTAACGGCTAGTAGGCCGGATATTATGTTTTGTGTATGTCTTTGTGCTCGATTTCAATCGTGTCCTAAAGAGTCCCATTTGATTGCGGTAAAACGCATTATTAGATACCTTTAAGGGCACAATTGAAATGGGTTTGTGGTATTCGAAGACCGGACAATTTTCCATGACGAGTTTTTCGGATGCCGACTATGCGGGTTGTAGAGTGGATAGGAAGAGTACAAGTGGAACATGTCAATTTCTTGGTAATTGTCTTGTTTCATGGTCTTCCAAGAAACAAAATTCGGTAGCCCTCTCAACCGCCGAGGCGGAGTATGTTGCGACGGGGGCTTGTTGTGCACAAGTCCTTTAGATGAAACATACTCTCCTTGACTATGATTTGCATTTTGACCATATTAAAATATTTTGTGATAATACTAGTACTATTCATATGACTAAAAATGCAAATCAACATAGTAAGACTAAGCACATTGACATTCGGTATCACTTTCTTCGAGATCATTATGAGAAAGGTGATATTGAAATTGAATATGTTTCTACCGATTTTCAACTTGCCGATATTTTTACAAAACCACTAGACTATGCTAGATTTTCTTTTATTTGTGGTGAATTGAATGTTTGTGTAATGGAATCATGAAATTTTTTTAACAATGTTTACCCTTTTTGATGTATGACAAAAAGGGGGAGAAAAAGTTAGCTTATTATTTTGAGTTTTGAAAAGTTATTTTGAGTTTTGAGTAATAACAAGTTAGTTTTGTATTTTGAGTTTTGAATTTGAGTTTTGAGTAATAACAAGTTAGTTTTGTGTTTTGAGTTTAAATTTTGAGTTTTAAAGTTATAACAAGTTAGTTTTTGAGTTATGAGTTTTGAGCAATATGTTTGAATTCCTATGTCTTTCTTATGCCAAAGTTCTTAGTTTATACTTTGCATGTATATAGCCTTTTATTTATATAGCATGATTTGAGGGGGATCTTCCAAGCTCGTTTCCCGTATTTTTTAAAATAACTCATATGTTTTGTCATCATCAAAAAGGGGGAGATTGTTGGCCCAAGGTTACAATCACCCGGTTTTTGAGTTTCGATGATTACAAAACATATATAGTTATTTGTACTAATCACTTTTTAGTGTTTAAGTGTGTTTCAGGGTTCTAAGGATTCAAGAAGTGTTCTTCCCTAAAGGAAGGTATTTTTGACTGAAGTTGGTTCATTTCGGGTTTAAGGAATCAAGCTATTCTATATCGCATATGGAGAAGCCCATTTGAAGACCTTGTAGTCACCTAGAACCTTTGTAAGAAATAGTTTGTTAAAGAATGAGGTTATGATAAGTTGGCTCAAGAAAACACACACACACTTTCATTTTTCAAAATACAGTTTTTGTTTTGGTAAATTGATTTAGGAGCATGTCTTGTTTAATATACATGACTCAAAATATTTTACATTTTTATATCTTGTTTATATCATGTATACCAACCTTTATAGCATGCTACTTAATCATATAGCCTTACAAAATTATTTTGAAAATTTTTCAAAGTTCAAAATTTTTCCTATAAAAATCCTATTTCAGGTCCAACGGTCGATCGGGCGGTCAACTGGCTCTAGTTCAGGCCTGATCGGTCGACCGCACCGGTCGACCGGGCCTTGTGGTCTTGGCGTGCACGTTTGTGCACGTCTGCCGGTCGACCGGACCGGTCGACCGACTGAAAGACCCTTGCTCTCGGGTTTTGTCGGTCGACCGGGCCAGTCGACCGACAGAACAAAGACTTGTTTTTGTTTGAGCGCCGGCCGACCGGACCGGTCGACCGAGTCCAACGGCTAGTTTGTAAATGGACTGCCGGTCGACCGACAGCCGCCAGCAGCCCTAACGGCTAGTTTTCTGAGTTTTGATCATGGGATTGATTGTGATGTTTTAGTCAGCTATCTCTGAAATTTTGGGGGCTATTTCCTGACCTATTAAACTAGTTATAATGATGATTATATCTCCTCTAATCCCTATAAATAGATGGCATTGGTCACTTGTGAAAATCAAGAGAAAAATACCCATTGTTTTGTGTTTCAAAAAGAGAAGAAAAGTTTTAAAGCTCTCAATTCTAAAAGTGCATTCTTGGTCCAAGTTTTTCAGTTGTTTTAAAGATTTTTCTTACTCTTTTCAACTGAATTTTTCTAACTACACTTCTTGAGCCAAAAATCATTCCATTCTATAAGGAGTTGTAAGAGAGAAGTTTGTGATCCTTTTGATCACCTTGTTACTTGTTGTTCTTTGTGTTGAGATCCCTCTTGTGAAGAGGATTGGATTGGTGGGAGTTCGGTCTCCGGTCTTGTGTAGACCTCTTGTAATTTCCTCGGTGGATATAGTGGAAATCCTTCACGGTGGTGAAGGCGGGGACGTAGAGCGGTGGCTCGAACCTCGAAACAAATTCCTTGTGTTTGCGATTGGTTTCCTTATTGTTTTTCATTGCTTTACATTTATATCTTGTGATACTTCTTGCTTGCACTTCTTTATTACTCCCATTTCATTCATTTGCATTTTTCCATTTTTACTCATCTCAACAAAAAAGCAATTATGCGCCTCAACTCATAATCTAGAGGAATCAAAGAGGAGAAGTTCTAGAGCCCTTCACGGGAATTCAGCTTCAATTTCTTATTTTGAGTAACCGATTGCATCATACTTTCATACTTATTTAAAAAGATCATTAGATTAGTATTAACACCTATTCACACCCCTCTAGGTGTTTTTCATTTTGTTGATGAATTGACGGAGAAGAGTTTAGTGAGATTATATATGCATGCTTAATATTGATATTTATGCATATATGTTTTGTTTTTTATGAATTTCATTGAATATCTATTTGTTTATTGCTATTCATGAGTTAAGGGGGAGCTTCTATGAAGTTTATCTTTAATCCATGCATATATAACTCTATGAGTTTTGTCATCATCAAAAAGGGAGAGATTGTTGGCCCAAAGGCCCATCCCTCTAGTTTTGATGATGATTAACTCATGTAGTTATTGTACTAATGATCTTATGTTTAATAGTTTAAGATTTACTAACAAGATCTTAGTAGATGCTTACCTTCAACAAAAGAGATTTGGATCTAACACATGTAGATTAAAGAGCTTGCGCGTCAAGATCGCATCTAGCACTCGGATGGAGTCAAGCTCCCTTGATCGTGTTTGGATCAAGTCAGCTTGGAGAAGGAGTTCTACAAGGACTTTGGTTTCTCTAGTTTAAATTTGTGTTTAGATCTTGTGTAAGACTAGTGTTAATATGCTCAAGTTCACACACACACAAGTTCAATACGTTTGGTTTTCGGTTCAATCGGTTTTGGATTTCAAATATACATGTATATCGTTTTCATGAATAGTTAGAATTAAAATAAGTTTACATGGTTTAATATATATTAGATTTCATTTATATACATCTATGCTTCATATATTTAGAAAAACTTATTTTGATGATTCTATTTCATATATTTAGAGTTTTGTATTTAACAAAATTTATCTTTGGATTTAATGTCAAAACATAGATATATCTTTTATATGTGTATTGGATTTTATCCATACACTTTATACTTCAAAAGAGTTTAAATATCGTGTTTTTGTATTTATGCAAGTTTGGGAAAAATCGGATTTCCATTTCAAAGTTTGATTTTTGGAAAATACCGATTTTGTGTTTAAGCTTAATTTCTATATCACAAATATAGTTCAAATAGTTTGTAATATGTGTTGATTTTTTGTCACACATATTTGTTCTTCAAATAATTATAAGAACTTATTTTTGTGAAATTTATGAGATTTTATGGGATTTTATTGGAGTTAAAAAGTCTAAGTTTCATAACCTTAATTCCAGCCTGAGCCTTCTGGCGGTCGACCGGCCAGTGGACCGAACCAGAGCTCGGTCAACTGGTCAGTCGACCGATGTGCACAAGAATGTCCACAAGGCCAGCCTATAAGGCCGGTAGAACGGGCGGTCGACCGACTGTAACTACCCAACTCTCGGGTAGTGCCGGTCGACCAGGCGGTCAACTGACAGGCTGAGTGCCTTTAGGCGCGGTTGATTAGGCTACAATTCTGCATTATTATATCATATTTTCCTACCAATTTATGAATAAAATATCATTTCTAATTGTGTTTTGGTCTACATTGCAGATAGATCAAGAGTCTAAGGGCAAAAGGGTAATAAAAGCTTAATTAAACCCATTTTCGGGTAATTGAATCTGCATTTTTTGGAGGCCAAGTAAGGGAGCTTCTAGAAGATGCATTGAACCTAGATCCTTGCGTATGTCAGACGAAGATCCAGATGAATATACCTGAATCCAAGTATACAAAGAAGGTCCTAGAAGCGACGGGAATACGCTCGCCAAAACCAGGGACTTAAGTCCCTAGTTTGGCCGCGTTTTCGCGGCCCTATAGTGGGTCCATACATCGATTATTGACGCGTGGCCTCGTCTCATCTTTTGGAATTTTTTTCTCTTATATATACCTCTGCAAAGGCTCAGAACGCAAGCAGATTGAAAATAGGCTAGGTTTTTGGTAGGTAGTCAAAAGTGCATATTAATCATCACATTACCATCATATTTCTCTATTTATTCTTTTATTAAGCACTGCTACTAATGTTTTATTGTTTAATGTGGTGCAGGCCTGGAGTAATTAAAGAATAAAGAAATAAAGCACAAGTGAAGCCCAAAAGCTCAAAAATCTCACAAAGCTCACATGCATAATTTATTTTAACAATTTAGAAGCTTCTACCTTATCTAACCTATTCCAAACTTGGATTTTAAATTATTAATTTAAAATCTAGGGGAGGAAGAGGAAGGATAAAATAGAATTCCTAATTGCTAAAGAGGAGGGGGAAAAGGATAAGATGGATCCTCATCCTAAAACAGAGATAGACTTCTACCATGTTGCTTGCAATACAAAGATAAAGATAAAGGGGAAAAGATAAAGATAAAGGGAACAAATCCTTTTCAAATTCGGATTTTTGATAACTTGCTTCCCAAGTTATCCTGAGTTCTCAAGATAGAGGGTCTGAATGCAGAATCCAGAAGAAGGCGCCCAGATGGACTGATCAGAAGAGGCTACGCAAGAAAGCGCGTGGCCATTGGCCACGATATTGCCACGAAAACGCGGCTATAACAGCGTTCCAGCGGCCGTTAAGATGAATCTGGCTACGCGATTTCGTGGGAGAGTTGTACTAGGACTCTACGTCTTATATCACCTATAAATACCCCTGCAGAGCAATAGAGAGGGGGATCTCAGAGCTGAAGCTTAGGGTTTCTTCAGATCTTTTCTGCTTTCTGAATTTTCTTGTATTTTTCGTTTTTTGAAGAAGAAGATTATTGAAGAAGCAGAGGAGCTTTGTAATTGGTCAGTGACATCCAATAAAAAGGTTCTTCATTCTTTTTTGCAATTCAATTCAGTTTTCTGCTTAGATTATTTATTTTTCTTCTTTTCGTTTTTATGCAACTTTTCTTATTCAAAATAAAAATTGAAAATAAAAATAAAAAAATGAATAACTAATTAACACTATAGTTTGCTAATCTCTTGATCAACCCTAGTTTAGTTTAAAAGATGAACTGATTGACACCTATACTTGTTACGAACCCTAAGATTAAAATTTGTATTCTTGAAGATGAATCAATGATTTAGTTTAACTAATTTAGGTTGCACTTTTTAAATTGTCATTCATAGTTCATATTTAAATACATTGATAACATAATTTTAAGTGAATTTTTCTTATGCTATTCTTTGAAATTAAGATGAACTATCGTTTAATTTTTATTAGTGCAAACTAATTAGGGTTTACAATATCTTTATTCATCTTACTTGATTCTCAATCAAAACCCTTGGGTAAGTAATTCTTCATTCAATATGATGTTCACTCTTTAAGATTAATACTTTAGATTGTGGTAGATGATTGGTAAACTATAATTCTTTTGCTTAATTAAATCTAATTGATATCTCTTTTTTTTCCAAACAAATTACAGAGAAGATCATTCCGAATAGCTTCCATCGCATCCTTACCTATGGATCGACCCATCTAGCCCTTGCTACGCGGTTACCTTGAAACAAGATTAAGATTTTCTAAACTCTTTCTTTACTAATTTCCCGTTTCAATTAAAATTTTGGCGCCGTTGCCGGGGAGGGAACGGTACGATATTCTCATAAACTAATTCTTCTTTTTCTTCTTTCTATTTGTAGGAATCTGAGAACAGGAACTATAACTGCATCTAAGGACATATAGCAACTCTGTGCCTCTACCCTAGAAGGCAGAGCAACAGAGCCTACTATCTAGCTGCGCAAACGCGGCAAACGCCGCATTTCTGCGGCAGTAGTAGTTCACTACTGACTGAATTTTGCAAGTTGCTGCAAATTGCAAAGTCCTCTTTACTGCTTTAAATATTATTTCTCTGTGATCGCCCTGCATACTGCTAATTAATTAACAGTAACCTATTAGTTGACTAATTAAAAAAAAATTTAGACTCTTGCATCATAGGCACGTGTCTATTTAAATTTTCTTAATTCCTGTTGAAGAGTGCTGGTGACAAGGTACGTTTGCATTGCATATAGACTAGGAAGCACCCTTGACTGATTTACTGCTTTTGAGTGAATACTTGTCTATTGCTTTACACGTGCACTAAATCACTTTAAGGGCATAACCCAAAAATAGCATAAGGTGGGGATTTCATCATCCTTCCTTGGCCCATAAATCATCTCCGTTGCACTCACAACCCTAACCCTAATTAAAAATTGACTAGATGTTGGCCTTAGATTGACTCGGACTCATTAGGAGATTGGTTGAAGGAGGAAGTTGTTCGAAATTAACTCTCGTCAAATCGGTGCCTAGGAAGGGGATTAAGGGCCGAAAGCTCGAAGATTGGTGGTTACTTAATTAAGGAACGTCTTTGACGGATAACCTCCCACCGATCTTGCCACCTACCTTGCCGATTAACTTGTGGTTAAGGTCGACAATAAACCTCCTAAAGACAATCTAAAGTTAGGAGTCGTTTAGGTCCAAGCTTACCCTAGATTAGGATATTCTTTGATTTTTGATTATTTTTTCTCTTTCTTGATTGATTGGGTGAACTTGTTTGTTAACTGTGCATGTTAGCTTGGTCGAGAGACCCATTCACATCTAGACTAACTAGGAACAGTTGACCACCGGAACAAAAACCCGATTCACACATGGCACAACCACCATTATTGCAAGATATGTTCTATCCTATTAGGACCTCTCTTCCATCTTGCATTCAGTTGCCCGATGAAGGTGTTGACCAATTTGAGCTAAAAGCACAATACATCAATACTCTTCCCAAATTTCATGGATTTGAATCCGAGGATGCATACTTCTTCATAAGGGAATTTGAAGAAGTATGTCTAATGATGAAAATACCCAGCCTAGGAGTAGATGCCTTTAAATTAAGGTTTGTCCCATTCTCTTTGAAAGACTTAGTAAAGAAATGGCTCTACAGTTTAGAGGCCGGTTCTATATCCTCATAGGATATTTCATCAAAGCCTTCTTAAAGAAGTTCTATCCCGTTCACAAGACTGTACAAATTAGGAAAAGCATCTTGCATTTTAAGCAAACAGCCAATGAACCTTTTTGGAAGTACTTCGAACGTTTTAAGGACCTCTTTGCCCAATGCCCTCACCATGGGATAAAGAAATGGCGACTTTGCCAAGCTCTTTATGATGGATTAGAATATCAAACAAAAACCTTATTAGAATTCATATACCAAGGAGGATTTTTGAAAAAGAACGAAGACAAAAGATAGTTATTATATGAAGATTTGGCTGATAAGACATCCAATGGGAGCCAACTTTGAAAAAATTTAGGACTAATGACCCTAACTCTTCTAAAGGAGGTGTCCATTCCATTGAGGTAAACATACCTACCGAAGCTAAACTAGCTGCTGTGATATGAAGACTAGAAGCTCTTGAAACTAAAGAACCTGTCTCAGTGAACCAAGTCAGCCCAACACCTTCGGCGGGCTGTACTTATTGTCAAGCAATGACCATGTGTTTGAGGAATGTCCCGTCTTTATAACTCATCAAACTTTGCCCGAGCATATGAATCCAGCCTTCACAAGGCCCGCTAGCAATCCATATTCATCCACCTATAATTCCGGTTGGAGAAATCACCCAAATTTCTCATGGGCCCAAATAACAATGATCAAACAAGACCCAAATTCTCCAACAATTTTTAACAATCTCCTTATCAACAAAATTTTCTCAACCACAGTCCTCCACCCTCTTTCCAAAATTCGCATATGGAAATAAGACTCTCTAGTTAAAAACCAAGACACACTAGCTCAAGTCTTGACTAGGATAGAGATGCAACTAAATCAACAAGAAAGACAAGGAAACTCTACAAAGTCAACCATTACCAAACCCTAGGAATCCTAGGCAAGTCAATGAGGCTCAAGACCCAAACCAGTGTAACTTGGTCCATACGTTGAGGTCAGGGAAACAAGTTGATAATCAAGTATCCATGCCACCGGACCCAGCTCAACTGTCTATGCCATCTAGTTCCACTCCATTTCCACAAAACTCTAAAGAAACTGAAGTTGATAAGTCTGCAATCCAAGTGCACCAAGCTATGGTCCAATTTTCAAATAGGCTAAGGAGTAATAATAATGCATATATGGAGAAACTGCTCGAGGTATTTAATCAAGTTAAGCTTAATATACCAATTCTTGATGAATTCCAACAGGTCCCTAGTTATGCCAAATTCCTTAAGGACATGTGCACCAAGAAAAGAAAGACAAATGTGCCTAAGAAGGTTTTCTAGCCACTAACATTAGTGAGCTATTGTCCAACCAGATCCCGGACAAGTACAAAGACCCTGGTTGTCCCACTATTTCTTGTACAATAGGTCAAGCTGAAATTAGCAGAGCACTTCTCGATTTAAGAGCAAGCATTAATTTGCTTCCCTTCTCCGTATATCAGCAACTTAGCTTAGGCGAACTCAACCCAACTCAAGTTACGATCCAATTAGCTGATCAAAATTAAAGTTCCAAAGGGAGAGATTAATGATGTCCTTATACGTGTAGGAGAATTCAATTACCCAGTAGATTTCATTGTTTTAGAGACACAACCTGTGTCTAATCCTAGGTCCCAAACTCCCGTCATCTTAGGACGTCTGTTCCTAGCAACTCCTAACGCAATCATAAATCGTAGAAACAGATCTATGAGATTGACTTTTGGAGACATGACCGAGGAAGTCAATGTTTTCAACTTAGATAAACACTCCTACGACATAAACGACCAACCCTTTAAGGTCAACTTCATTGAAAATATGACTAGTGAGCACGAAGAGGAGATCACTCTAGAATCAAAGGATGATGAAGAGTTAGAATCTAGTGATCTCAACCTTTATGAGATTGAGTGGGCAACAAGTCTAAGTTCTATAGAGATGGAGAATTTAAGCTTAACACCTCTACCCATCAAGCCACCTCCTTCCTTGGAGTTAAAGACCTTACCTAAACATCTTAAGTACGCCTACCTTGGTGCACAAGAGACGCTACCAGTCATAGTTGCATCCAATTTGACTAATAGGCAAGAAGAAGACCTATTGGCAACCCTTAGGAGACATAGGGAAGCCATTAGTTGGACTATGGCTGATATCAAGGGACTAAGCCCTAAAATAGTCCAGCATAGAATCCATCTAAATGAAGGGGTTAAACCGAAGAGGGACCAACAACGTAGGCTAACCCGCTCATGCAAGAGGCTGTACAAGGTAAAATAATGAAACTATTGGATAATGAGATCATTTATCCCTTTTCCGATAGCCAATGGGTCAGTCCAGTGCACGTGGTCCCTAAAAAGTCCAGTTTTACTGTGGTGGAAAACGACAACAAATAGTTAGTGCAAACACGACTACCTACCAAGGTTCGAGTATGCATAGACTATCACAAGTTGAACGCCGCTACTAGAAAAGACCTTTTCCCCTCCCATTTATCGACCAAATGCTGGAACGATTAGCGGGCCATGAGTATTACTGTTCCTTGGACGGTTACTCAGGGTATAACCAAATCCCAATATCCCTAGAGGACCAAGAAAAGACAACGTTCACATGTCCATTTGGAATGTTTGCCTATCGCCGAATGCATTTCGGCCTATGCAATGCCCCCACAACATTTCAACGTTGCATGTTAAGCCTTTTCTTCGACATGGTCGAGCATTTCTTGGAGATCTTCATGGACGACTTCTCCGTCTATGAAATTCGTTTGACCAATGTCTACATCACTTAGAGCTAGTGCTTAAAAGGTGCACTGAAAAGAACTTGACCCTAAATTGGAAAAGTGCCACTTTATGGTGCAACATGGGATTGTCCTAGGTCATGAGATATCTAGGAAAGGGATCAAAGTGGATAAGGCTAAGGTGGAGATCATAGCCAAACTCCAAATTCCACGATGTGTGAAAGACATTCATTCTTTTTTAGGACATGCCGGGTTTTACCGTAGGTTCATTAGGGATTTTAGAAAAATTGCTAGACCCCTTAAAAACCTTTTAGCTAAAGATGTGCCCTTCGTCTTTGATGACAAGTGTAATAGCGCATGGGAGAAGCTAAAATTGGAACTTATCTTTGCACCTATCATCTCACCTCCGGACTGGTTCAAACACTTTGAGATCATGTGTGATGTCTCCGATTTTGCTATAGGCGCTGTCTTAGGACAATGCAAAGATAACAAGCAACATGTGATCTATTATTCAAGTAGGACACTTAATGATGCCCAAGTGAACTGTACTACAACCGAGAAAGAATTCTTGGCCATAGTGTTCGCTTTGGAGAAATTTCGCCCATACCTACTTGGGACCAAAACCACGATATTCACCAACCATTCTGCGCTTCGTTACTTAATGCTTAAGAAGGATGCGAAGGCCCGACTCATTCGTTGGATCCTCCTCCTCCTAGAATTTGATCTCTAAATTCAAGATAAAAGGGTCTCAAAAATGTAGTCGCAGACCATCACTCTCGTATGCCAAATGCACCTTCCTACGAACTGCCCATCAACGATAATTTCCCCAACGAACAACTTTTAGCCATCTCTATGGAACCATGATTTGCCGACATAGTTAATTACTTACTCACAAACCAAACACCATCTAGTTGGTCAAAATAGGATAGATACCGGTTCTTGTCTCAAGTCCGGTATTTCATGTGGGAGGACCCTTACCTCTTCAAATATTTTAGCAACCAAATAATTAGGAGATGTGTTCCCGAAGAGGAAATTAGAAGTGTTCTAGCCTTTTGTCACGAATTTGCTTACGGTGGACACTTTGGTCTCCGCAAAATAGCCAAAAAGGTGCTACATAGTGGCTTCTATTGGCCCACTTTGTTTAAAGACGCATTTAACTTTTGTAAAACTTGCACAAGATGCCAAATGATAGGAAGGATTTCTAAACGTAATATGATGCCCCTAAACTCAATTCTAGAAGTAGAACTCTTTGATGTTTGGGGCATTGATTTTATGGGTCCCTTCCCTAATTCATTTGGGCACCAATACATCTTGTTAGCTGTAGATTACATATCCAAATGGGTTGAAGCCATCCCTTGCAAGACAAATGACAACAAAGTTGTTGTCAAGTTCTTAAAAGAAAACATCTTTTCACGCTTTGGAACCCTCGTGCCATAATTAGTGATAATGGTACACATTTTTGCAATAGAACTTTTGAAGCTCTTATGTGAAAATATACCATAATACACAAGTTATCTACACCTTACCATCCTCAAACCAGTGGGCAAGTAGAAGTCTCAAATAGGCAAGTCAAGCTTATCTTAGAGAAAACTGTGAATTAAAACAGGAAGGACTGGTCCACCAAATTGGTGGATGCCTTATGGGAATATAGGACCGCCTTTAAAACGGTTCTAGGAATGTCTCCTTATAGATTAGTTTTTGAAAACGCTTGCTACCTTCCTGTTGAGTTAGAGCACCGAGCCTTATGGATAATTAAGCAGTTGAATTTTGATCTAGATAAGGCCGGTGCACTTTGAAAATTACAAATTTCTGAACTTGAGGAGTTAAGGAACGAGGCGTATGAAAATGCGAAGATTATGAAAGAAAGGGTTAATTTTTTTCATGATAAGTTCATCATGAGAAAATATTTTGTCCAATGACAAAAGTCTTACTCTATAACTCTAAACTTCACCTCTTTCCCAGAAAGTTGAAATCAAGATGGACAGGGCCTTTCGTTGTTAAGACTGTGTTTCCACATGGAGCCATAGAGATATACGACCCTAAGAATGGAAATGAATTCAAGGTAAATGATCAACGTCTGAAACATTTTATGAATTAGTACCGGAAGCAGACACATCCATGGGTCTTTTTGATCCAATGTAATTGTAACTCTACCTCTCTGCCAGTTCATTTCATGCATTTATAAATACATGCATACAGTGGGGACAATGCATGAGACAAGTGTGGGGGAGGGTACTAACCTTAATAAAATATATAAAAAAAGATATTTATTTTAACATAGATTATTGACTAACTGTAGGTTGCTGTTAACATAATTCACTAACCTTAGGATATTAAACTTAACAATATATATATATATATATATATATATATATATATATATATATATATATATATATATATATATATATATATATAGTTGAAAGAGAAGACAATATTCTGACTTATCTTTTAAAAGAAATCCAAGATAATCTTAAGAATTAGGAAATCATGATTAGGATTTCTAAAAACTTGGTCAAAATAAAATAAATTGTTGGATTTTTTTTAGGTATAGGAGGAAAAATTTGAATAATTAATTAGTCTTGATTTTTACCTTAATGAAATATGCATACCTAATATACTTTCACATCTAGGATTTTAAGACAGACTCTTGTGCCTTATAAAATTTTTTTGATATATATAAAAAAAATATAGAGTTCACTAATTAAGCTGGATATATGTGCCTCAAGAAGCACAAGTATTCACGCCTAAAGATGATTTTATAAATAAAGCCCTTGGATTTGTGGCCTAGTTCACTCAGTCCTTAAGTCCATGGGGTGTTTTCTCACCCGGTGCCCTAAAGTCGACCGGTTTGGGAGCCGCCGACCTTAGGCTTGCTATATGGGTGAATTAGAAAGCCTAAAAAAATTAAGAAATATTATCTATATATGTACTAACACATCTAATAGTCAATTAGTTAGGTATTAGGGCCTCAAGAAGCCTTGATACTTATATAAAAGAAAATTAG
The DNA here is from genome assembly GCA_038442645.1 of Agave tequilana. Taxonomy (NCBI): domain Eukaryota; kingdom Viridiplantae; phylum Streptophyta; class Magnoliopsida; order Asparagales; family Asparagaceae; genus Agave; species Agave tequilana. Next base: position 10,843 of record JAVJIF010016246.1, on the reverse strand, counting down.
ATGTGTTATACATATTTAAAAAATAATAATAAAATAAAATAATAATAATAATAAAGAGGCATGAGAGTCCAAGTTAAAGAATCCTTAGTAAAGATTCACATTCACAAGGATGCATATGACTTAGGTTAACAAAAGAGACTATATAAAATTTAATTTTAATCCTTACTTAAAATAGATAACAAATTATTGTATAAAGACTGAGTTCAAGAATGAATAAAAATGATAATCCTAAAACTTATAGATTACTTAGTTTCTTCAAATATATTCAAATATTTCTTTCCTTTTTAAAACAAAAAATAATATAAATAAATTAATTAATTAAATCACTAACATTTTTCTTTTTTCTTTTATGGATTTAGTGGGTGTAATCCACTGAAAACCCTCACGAGACAACACTCGTCCTCTACGGGTTACCTAGAGGTTTAACGGCTTGTTATATGTGCTAAGTGCAAGCGTGATTCTTACGAAAGTGAGTTAGGATTGGTTAGTTTTTCTTTTCTTTTCCTTTTTCTTTTTCTTTTTTACTTGAGGACGAGCAAAAAGATAAGTGTGGGGGAGTGATAGGTAGTGAAAAGTGCATATATATCATCACATTTACCATCTATTTTTCTATTTATTTTTTAAGCACTGCTACTAATGTTTTATTGTTTAATATTGTGCACGCCTTGAGTAATTAAAGAATAAAGAAATAAAGCACAAGTGAAGCCCAAAAGTCCAAAAATCCCACAAAGCCCACAATCATAATTTATTTTAGCAATTTAGAAGCTTCTATCTTATCTAACCTAATCTAAACTTGGATTTTAAATTATTAATTTAAAATCTAGGGGAGGAAGAGGAAAGATAAAATAGAATTCCTAATTGCTAAAGACGAGGAGGAAAAGGATAAGATGGATTCTCATCCTAAAATAGAGATGGACTTCTACTTAAACCTGGTTTCTTGCAATACAAAGAGAAAGATAAAGGGAACAAATCCTTTTCAAATTTGAATTTTTGATAATTTGCTTCCCAAGTTATCCGAGTTCTCAAGATAGAGGGTCTGAATGTAGAATCTAGAAGGAGGCGCCCAGATGCACGGACCAGAGGAGACCACGCAAGAAAGCGCGTGGCCATTGGCCACACTATTGCCGCGGAAACGCGGCTATAACCGTGTTCCCGTGGCTGTTAAGATGAATCTGGCCACGCGGTTCCGTGGGAGAGTTGTACTGAGACTCTACGTCTTATATCACCTATAAATACCACTGCAGAGCAACAGAGAGGGGGATCTCAGAGCTGAAGCTTAGGGTTTTATTTAGATCTTTTCTTCTTTCTGAATTTTCTTGTATTTTCATTTTTTGAGGAAGAAGATTGTTGAAGAAGTAGAGGAGCTTTGTAATTGGTCAGTGACATCCAATAAAAAGGTTCTTCATTCTTTTTTACAATTCAATTCAGTTTTCTGCATAGATTATTTATTTTTCTTCTTTTCATTTTCATGCAACTTTTCTTATTCAAAATAAAAATTGAAAATAAAAATAAAAATATGAATAACTAATTAAAACTGTAGTTTGTTATACTCTTGATCAACCCTAGTTTAGTTTAAAAGATGAACTGATTAACTTCTATGCTTGTTAAGAACCCTAGGATTAAATTGGTATTCTTGAAGATGAATCAATGATTTAGTTTAACTAATTTAGGTTACACTTTTTAAATGGTCATTCATGGTTCATATTTAAATACTTTGATAGCATAATTTTAAGTGGATTTTTCTTATGCTATTCTTTGAAATTAAGATGAACTATAGTTTAATTTTTATTAGTGAAAACTAATTAGGGTTTACAATATCTTTATTCATCTTACTTGATTCTCAATCAAAACTCTTGGGTAAGTAATTCTTCATTCAATATGATGTTCACTCTTTGAGTTAATACTTTGGATTGTGGTAGATGATTAGTAAACTATAATTCGTTTGCTTAATTATCTAATCAATATCTCTTTTTGTTTTTCAAACAAATTACCGAGAAGATCATTCCAAAAAGCTTCCATCGCATCCTTCCCTGTGGATCGACCCGTCTAGCCCTTGCTACGCGGTTACCTTGAAACGAGATTAAGATTTTCTAAACTCTTTCTTTACTAATTTCCCATTTCAATCAGTTTTCTATCTTTTAATGTAGTGTAGGTGTTCTTCTTCTTTCTTTTTTTTTGTATTTTTATTTCATTTTTAGATCATGTATTAGGGCTGAGAGATTCAGAGAGAGAAAGAGAGAGATTGATGTAATAGATGGTGACAATCTATGTAAAGGTGTCTCCTTTCTTCTCCATTGTAATCTTCTCCATCTTTTACATAACGCTTTGCTAATTTTTCTTCTCATGGCAATCTAACTACTAACCACTAACCATCTAACAACTTACATGATAATCCACATGAATCTAATAGCCTCGACAAGTCCTTGCTCTTGCAAGTGCCATTGATGGCTCATGATGATGGATTCTAACATTCTAACATTTCTAACATCTAACCCACTAACTTGCTAACTTATAATGTCTTCTTTATTTCATGCTCACCTCTAACCGATTTTGATGATCTAATGGTAACTTGCAACTTGTTGTGTGGTATGAATGTGTTGCTTGAATGTTGATGAAGAATCTTATGTGCCATGCTCTGTATCGTCTCTTGAAGCCAAGGATTAGCGATGGCCAAGGATCCTTCTGAGACAACTATCACTAAGAGGTTAGCATGGTTAGTGGAGCAATTAGTAGTTAGTAGCCATGAGTTTTCTTTTATCTTGTTTTAAAAGTCAATTTCCAAATTCTTTTATCATTTTTCCAAAACTTCTTATTTCATTTTCTTTTACCTCTCATTTTCTACTTTCTTATTTTCTTCCACCGATTCCACAGCAACTTCTCTTTTGTTTTCTCATTGTTGATTTCATGGCCTTCTTCACCTATCACGTTCAGTTTTCATTTACTTTTTACCATTCTTTAACAAAGAAGAACTTGTTAACATAACACGTGAACAAACTGTTAATGCTTCTAACGCCTCCCGTCCCTGTGGATTTGACTTGTTGAGCCAATGCTATAGCGAAAGTATCGAGGAAACATTAGCACATATAATCTTTTCTTTGATTTCATAAATACACATTTTAAAGTGCTGGTTCCGCTCAGATAAAATTTTGACGCCATTACCGGGATGGGAATGGTTTTGACTTCACGTTTTTGTTAACAATTTCTTCTTTGTTTTGGTGTGCAGGACAATCTTTATAGGAGATTAACATTACAGAACAAACAATAGCTTTGCATATCCATGCTCTAGAAAGTAGGGACCCAGCTTCTAAAGAAAAGCCGCAAAAATGCGACTGTTGTTGCAGATACGCGACCATTTTGTGATAATTGTGTATCTTGTTATGCTCAGCTCTGTTCACTGTAATAGTTAGATGACTGTACTATTACTTTCCTACTTTGATTGCCTACACACTGCAATAATTAAAAAACTAAAATATGGTATTTGAATATGTTTAAAATGGTTTAGACATTTGCATTTAGGAACGTATCAATTCAATTCTAATATACTGTATTTTGTTCTCTTGTTATGATCTGGATTGAGATGTACATATGGCATCGCATATAACATAGGATAAACACGTGGGTGATTTATTGCTTTGTGTTATATTCTTGTCTATATTGTACACTTGCCGAATTGAAATTAAGGGCATAATCCAATACAAGATAAGGTGGGATTTCATCACGCTTCCTTAGCCCAAAGACCATCTCCCCACTCACACAACCCAAGCCCTAATAAAAATTGATAGACGTTGGCCCCTAGGAACATCTCAGACTCTTTAAGAGATTGACCGAGGGTGAAACTTATTTTGAATCTTACTCTTGTGAAATCGGTGTCTAAGGTTGGGGATTAAGAGGTTACGCCTCGAAGATACCATGGTTTGACGTAATTAAGGCCCGTTGCTTACATACGGATACCTCCCACCATATTTTATCCCTACCTGGCCGATTAGCTTGTGGTCGGATTCATACAGCAACCTCCCCCAGGTACTTGACCAGTTAGGAGTCATCTAGGTCTAGGTTAACCTTAATATAGGCGTGGTTTTGATTTTTTCTTTCTTTTTGTTTGTTTGTTTGTTTTTATTTCTTATTTGTGTTTGTTTGTGAAATGAAATTCAACAACAACAATTTTTTCAATTCTAATATGAATTCATACTTCATATCAGCCTCATTGTTGAATAGCTCCAACCCAGCTTTGAACAACATGACCCAACCAAATAATCTGGATTGGATGTATTCGACTCAATATAACCCATACCACTTATCTGATGACTAACCTTTTAAAAATAATTTCAACTCTTCACAGAGTCAATGGGGATTCATCTCGCCCGAGTCAAATTTTCAACCACCTTGTCCACAATTTCCACAATTTTCACAATATTGATTTCCTAATTTTGCTTCCTATACTCCTTTTCTAGAACCACCAATAAAAGAAAAATCTGAGTTAAAAAAGAGGATAGAGCGAACCTGCAAGAGGTCGAGCGGCAATTTCAGAACATATTGGTCTCCTCAATTCAATAGTATTTTCAAGAGTCTTACTCAGTTCCACCTCTTCAAAATGATCAAACATCTATCTTGGAATTGACTGAGGAACTCTTGCGTGAATCTGAGCGACAATCTCAAAACTTGTTGGACTAACAATCTTCACAAGTTTTCAAAACCAAGATTCCTGCACTCCTTTTTTAGAACAACCATTCGAAGAAAAATCTGAGCTAGAAAAGAGTATAGAATCTTGCAAGAGACCTCACAACAATTTAAAAAATCTTTTACCCAGTCTATTTATAGGTTAGAAGCACAATTGAGTCAATTGGTCAATATTCACAAGAATGAAGAAACTCACTCTTATCAACCTTTGACCAATTCAGATATCTCTAAATCTATTAATCTAGACCAGGAATCATGTTGTTTTGAAAACCAAGATTCAATTTCAGCACACCCATTTGAACTTGACCAACATCAAATTCTTGAGAACCACATTGACATGTTGGCAAGTTATCCTATTCCTGAGATTGAACTTGAGCATGAATATGATCCTAAATCTCAACTTGGTAATTTAATTTCACTTCCTGATTCAATAATGACTGAGGTGTTTTTATCTGATTTTAGGCTTTTTCCCAAGTCAGTATTGGATCATGTGCCAATCCATCGTGAAATTGAATCACCAATCTTTTATGATCAACAAATTGAACTTGACCAACTTCATACTTTTGAAAGTCCCATAGATAAATTGACAAGTTCTCATTTTTATGAAATTGAACTTAATGAGGAATGTGACCTAGATTCTTAAATTTGTGATCCAGTTTAAATTCCTGAATCAATATTGACTCCTATTTCGCTACCTAATTTGAGCAGTATTTTAGAGTCAGTTTTGGTTCCCATACCTGTCATTCTTGAACTTGAATCACCAATCTCAGAGAGTCACATTTCACTGTGGGAAAATGAATGTGGACTTGAATTTCAACTTCTTAATTTGGACACACTTCTCGAACCAATCTCGACTCCTGAACTTTTACATAACTTAAGTCAAATTCCTGAGTCAGTATTAGTTCTTGTACTTCCTGAGTCCAAATCAATTATCCTATCTTTTCATACTCTATTTTGGGACAAGGGTGTTGATAAAATTGACTCCAAAATCATTTTGAAATTTGAAAATTAGATGGGGTAAAATTCATAATATAAATCATAAATATATACATCATTTTAGTGGGTTGTATTATAGAGGTTTCTGGTGGGTTCTCCCAAACTTTATGAAAATTGGATTGGGCTGCATTTCGTGGACCAATAAACCACCACCGGAACCACCACCTTGTGGTAATTTTCCTTCGCTCTCAATTTATTGCATGCATACATACATCATGATGCATTGAGGACAATGCATGAGATAAGTGTGGGGAGGGTATACTAACATAGAGTTTTTAGATTTTCTTTCTTTTCTACTTCTTTTAGGATACTTTTTCTTTCCTTTTGTATAGGATTTTTCTCTTTCTTTAAAAGCTTTTTGAAATAAGAGACAAAGTTTTGATCTATTTTTAAGAAAATTAAGATGATCTTAGAAATTAAGGAAGCCTTAATTATAATATTTTAAACCCAGTCAAAATAATAGATCTTGTTTAAAATTATAGGTTAAATAAGATAAATTGGATAGATAATTTTTTCTTGAATTTTTTGTCTTAGATAGTATGCACTTCACACTTACACATTTTGGGATAGAAACAAAGACCTAAAATGCCATAAAGTAAAAAAAATTAAAAAATAAATAAATGTGGTATAAATGAATAAAAAACCACTTATTAAGCTGGATAATTATGCCTCAAGAAGTATGATTATTTACGCCTAATGGTGGTCAAAAGAACAAATAATCCCCTTAGTTTTGTGGCTTTGTTTGCTCGAGTCCTTAAACCCGAGGGATGTTTTCTCATCTGGAGTCCTAAAACCGTCTGGTCTGGGAGTCATCGGTTAAAGGCTCACTACCCGGGCAAATTAGAAAGCCTAAGAAAACTAAGGGAAGGAGAAAAAGAGAAAGAAAAAAATATATATATAAATAAATGGTTTGATGGTTAGAGTTGAAATCCCAGAAATTTTCACTATCACAAAGTGCAGATTATCTAGGTTTTATGAAGGATAAAATATTTAATCAAATTTTAAATTCTTACAATAATTGAAGATAAGATCTTGCATATAGATTATGTTTAAGGAAGAATAATTTTTGGTGGACTTATGACCTTAGATCGCTTATACTTTTGCAAAAATGTTTCAAAAACTTGTCTCTCTTTCAAAACGTGTTTTCAAAATACTAACATTTATCTTTTTTCTTTATGGATTTTGTGGGTGCAATCCGCTGAAAAATCCTCAGGAGACATGACTCTTCCTCTAGGGCAACCTAGAGGTTTAACGGCTTATTGCACACGCTCAGTGCAATCGCGTCACCTGCGAAAGTGGTATAATAACATTGGTAGTATTTTTTTCTTCTGTTTTGCTCGGGACGAGTAAAAAGATAAGTGTGGGGTGTGATTAGGCTACAATTCTGCATTATTATATCACCATTTCCTACCAATTTATGAATAAAATATCATTTCTAATTGTGTTTTGGTCTACTTTGCAGATAAATCAAGAGTCTAAGGGCAAAAGTGTAATAAAAGCTTAATTAAACCTATTTTCGGGTAATTAAATCCGTATTTCTTGGAGGCCAAGTAAGGGAGCTTCTAGAAGATGCATTGAATTTAGACCCTTGCGCACATCAGACGAAGATCCGGACGGATATTCCTGAATCCAAGTATACCAAGAAGGTCCTAGAAGCGACGGGAATACGCTTGCCAAAACCAGGGACTTAAGTCCTGGTTTGGCCGCGAAAACACGGCAATGCGGCCCTATGGTGGGCCTACGCATCGATTTTCGACGCGTGGCCTCGTTTCGTCTTCTAGAACCTTCTTTCGCATATATACCCCTGCAGAGGCCCAGAACGCAAGGAGATTAAAAATAGGCTAGGTTTTCTATCTTTTAGTGTAGTGTAGGTATTCTTCTTCTTTCTTTTGTATTTTTATTTCATTTTTAGATCATTATTAGGGCTGACAGATTTAGAGAGAGAAAGAGAGAGATTGATGTAATAGATGGTGATAATCTACGTAAAGGTGTCTCCTTTCTTCTCCATTGTAATCTTCTCAATCTTCTACATGATGCTTTGCTAATTTTTCTTCTCATGGTAATCTAACTATTAACCACTAACCATCTAACCACTTACTTGATAATCCACATGAATCTAATAGCCTCTACAAGGCCTTACTCTTGCAAGAGCCATTGATGGCTCATGATGATAGATTCTAACATTCTAAAATTTCTAACATCTAACCCGCTAACTTGCTAACTGGTAATGTCTTCTTTATTTCATGCTCACCTCTAACTGGTTTTGATGATCTAATAGTAGCTTACAACTTGTTGTGTGGTAAGGATGTGTTATTTGAATGTTGATGAAGAATCTTATGTTCCATGCTCTGTATCGTCTATTGAAGCCAATGATTAGTGATGGCTAAGGATCCATATGAGGCGACTATCACTAAGAGGTTAGCATGATTCGTAGAGCAATTAGTAGTTAGTAGCCACGAGTTTTCTTTTATCTTATTTTAAAAGTCAATTTCCAAACTCTTTATCGTTTTTTCAAAACTTCTTCTTATTTCATTTTCTTTTAACTCTCATTTTCTACTTTCTTGTTTTCTTCCACCGATTTCACAACAACTCCTCTTTTGTTTTCTTATCGCTGATTTCATCATCTTCTTCACCTATCACGTTCAGTTTTCTTTTACTTTTTACCATTCTTTTACAATGAAGAACTTATTAACATAACACGTGAAGGGACTGTTAATGCTTCTAACGCCTCCCGTCCCTATGGATTCGACCCGTTGAGCCAATACTATAGCGGAAGTATCGAGGGAACATTAGCACATACGAGCTTTTTATTAATTTCATAAATACACATTTTAAAAGTGCTGGTTCCACTCCAATCAGCGGTCGACCGGAAGGCAAAGTTTGCCTTGAGCGGTAGACCGGGCGGCTCAACGGTCAGAAATATAACCATTGGTTGGTCGACCGGGAGGTCGACCGGAAGGTCAAAAATGACCTTTTGTGGCTGCCAATGGCTATATTCTTGAAAGCCTATATAATGGGCTTCTCTCAAGCTATTTTCAACAAGATTTCTCAAGTGCTTTTTTTTCCTATCTTTTCAAGTGTTTAGCAGCAAGTTTTAAAAGAGTTTTGAGCCAAGAAGATTTATCTTTTATTTGTTTTTAAAGTGTTGAAAAAATCAAAGAAAAGAGAGTCTTTGGGAAATTGGCTTTGATCATTATTTTCATATATATCTAGTATTTTTCCCAAGTGTTTTTCTTTGCTATTTTTCATTCAAACACTTTATTTTCTCACACTTGAGCTATCATCTCTAATCCTATCTATAAGATCTTGTTTATGTGAGAAAAATTTTCTGTAGTCTATTATGAACACCAAGTATTGTTTATGGTTTATTGTGATCACAAAGTTTATATTCTCTTCTTTGCTTTGGTTTTGTGCCTATCCTTTTTGTGTAGAGGTGATTGTGGTTGAGCTTTGGCTTTGTGCCTATCTCTCTTATGTAGAGGTGATTGTATTTGAGTTTTAGCTTTGTACCTTATCCCTCTTGTGTAGAGGTGATTGTGGTTTAGCTTTGTGCCTATCCCTCTCGTGTAGAGGTGATCGTGTTTGAGAGAGTAGTGTATTCAAAGTGTAGAGTTGTAATTCCTTGGTGAAGGTCCCTTTGTGGAAGGTCCTGTGTGGACATAGTGAAAATCCTTCTGTGTGAAGGTGGGGATGTATAACAGTGGCTCGAACCTCGAAATATGTCTTATTATTTGCGTTTGATCCACTATCTTTTAACTCTATCTCTCTTATATCTTATATTACTTTTATTGTACATATCATATTCTAGATATAGTTTATGTGTGGCCATATTTGTGTTGAACCAAGAGAGCTTCATATAGCACCTCAAAGCTTAATTTAGAGGAATCTCGAGGAGATAGTCTAGAGCCCTTCACAGGGAATTCAGTTACACTTTTTGGTACATAGTGTGTTGTAATTGAGTTTTAATTCTGCATCATTTGTCATTAGATTAGCTAGTACACCTATTCACCCCCTCTAGGTGTATTTCAAATGCTCCTTGAGACTATGTGTCAAGGAGATTTCTTAAAGAAGGATAGGGATAAGGGTTGGAATTTTTTTGAAGTTTAGTTGAAAAGATCATTCAGTGGGAGTCTTGTCCTGAAAAGACTAACCTCACAACATCCAGCACCGATAGGCATTCCATTGAGTCTTTCATAGCTGCCGAGGCCAAATTTCACAACTGATGAGGATACTAGAACTATTAGAGGTTAGGGAATAGAACTTGGTGAACCAGATCAACCCACCCTAAATGTCAAATCCGGGTTGTACCTATTACCATGCCTTGACTCACATTTTAGAAGAGTGTCCTATATTCCAAACTCAACAGATGCTACCCGATAGTAATACACTGCCTTTATCAGACCAAATTTCAACCCCTACTCCAAGACTTACAACCCAGAATAGAGGTATCATCTCAACTTTTCTTGGAATCAGTCTGGTTCTGAGCAACCGAGACAAAATTTTTCCCACCAATTCACTGCTCAGAGTCATCAACCCAATTTTCAACCGAACTACCAAAATAATTTTCAGCCAACATTCCAACAACAACATCCAGAAAAAAAAGATGTCAGATTTGGAAAAACTTTGAAAATCTTTTCTAAAACACAAGCTTCAATGATGAACAATCATAACCAGGCTACAAATAGGTTAGAAGTTCAGATTAGTCAATTGGCAAACTTTCTAAATGAAAGGAAAAAAGAATATTACCAAGTCAGCTTTTGCCTAATCCAAAGAACTCTTTTCCTATTTATGAATCCGAAGACATAACACCAAAATAATGCAATACTGTTCACATTCTAAGATCTAGAAACCAAGTAGACAATAAGGTTTCCAATGCCCTAGTTTCCAATCTCTTAGTGTCTAATCCTCTAATATCTGCACAACCAAAGCCTGTTTCAAATGACCCATCTTCATCATCAAATTCACAACCATCCACCTCAAAGCCTGAAGAAAAAGAAAATCAGCTGAGCAAACATACAAGCCTATTGTACCATTCCCTAATAGGCTAACAATACCAAGACAAATGCTCAAATGGAAAAGATAAGAGAAATGTTTAATCAAGTTCTAATAAATGTGCCACTTCTTGATGCCATTCAACAAGTACCATCATATGCAAAATTCTTAAAAGACA